>JAOWCC010000977.1:0-32414 GCA_030867875.1 Actinernus sp. WN-2022 | reverse complement strand
GAACACAATTATATCACAAAACTTGGTGAAATAATTCGTTACTTGGTGAATATCCAATACACCGATTCTGAAGGAAAAGAATGGACATTTATAGATTTTCAATTTTTTTGTTTAATCACCACCCTACCCATGTCATGTGACCTCTTCTGTTTGCACTCAAACTTATTTTGCAGGATGTTAACATCCATTGTACTTGAATAATGTCAATTGCATGTGAAATGACCTTATATTTTGGACAGGAGAATTTTTTACAGGTTATCTATGGTTGGAAAGCAATATCCCAATTATGGACAAGAAAAGGGTGTGTCAGATCACATGATTGGAGGCATTAGCAACATGTCTCCCAAAAATGAAGTCTGAGCAACTTGAAGATGCATATGTTGCACTTAATACACACCTTTGTAATGAACTTGAATTTTTAACCACCCACTCCAACCTTAGTGTGGTTCTGAATTAGTGTCCATTATAAGAGAAGGCAAGGGAAGTACATTTTTGCCCTTAGCTCCTGTCTGGAACACAATTATATCACAAAACTTGGTGAAATAATTCGTTACTTGGTGAATATCCAATACACCGATTCTGAAGGAAAAGAATGGACATTTATAGATTTTCAATTTTTTTGTTTAATCACCACCCTACCCATGTCATGTGACCTCTTCTGTTTGCACTCAAACTTATTTTGCAGGATGTTAACATCCATTGTACTTGAATAATGTCAATTGCATGTGAAATGACCTTATATTTTGGACAGGAGAATTTTTTACAGGTTATCTATGGTTGGAAAGCAATATCCCAATTATGGACAAGAAAAGGGTGTGTCAGATCACATGATTGGAGGCATTAGCAACATGTCTCCCAAAAATGAAGTCTGAGCAACTTGAAGATGCATATGTTGCACTTAATACACACCTTTGTAATGAACTTGAATTTTTAACCACCCACTCCAACCTTAGTGTGGTTCTGAATTAGTGTCCATTATAAGAGAAGGCAAGGGAAGTACATTTTTGCCCTTAGCTCCTGTCTGGAACACAATTATATCACAAAACTTGGTGAAATAATTCGTTACTTGGTGAATATCCAATACACCGATTCTGAAGGAAAAGAATGGACATTTATAGATTTTCAATTTTTTTGTTTAATCACCACCCTACCCATGTCATGTGACCTCTTCTGTTTGCACTCAAACTTATTTTGCAGGATGTTAACATCCATTGTACTTGAATAATGTCAATTGCATGTGAAATGACCTTATATTTTGGACAGGAGAATTTTTTACAGGTTATCTATGGTTGGAAAGCAATATCCCAATTATGGACAAGAAAAGGGTGTGTCAGATCACATGATTGGAGGCATTAGCAACATGTCTCCCAAAAATGAAGTCTGAGCAACTTGAAGATGCATATGTTGCACTTAATACACACCTTTGTAATGAACTTGAATTTTTAACCACCCACTCCAACCTTAGTGTGGTTCTGAATTAGTGTCCATTATAAGAGAAGGCAAGGGAAGTACATTTTTGCCCTTAGCTCCTGTCTGGAACACAATTATATCACAAAACTTGGTGAAATAATTCGTTACTTGGTGAATATCCAATACACCGATTCTGAAGGAAAAGAATGGACATTTATAGATTTTCAATTTTTTTGTTTAATCACCACCCTACCCATGTCATGTGACCTCTTCTGTTTGCACTCAAACTTATTTTGCAGGATGTTAACATCCATTGTACTTGAATAATGTCAATTGCATGTGAAATGACCTTATATTTTGGACAGGAGAATTTTTTACAGGTTATCTATGGTTGGAAAGCAATATCCCAATTATGGACAAGAAAAGGGTGTGTCAGATCACATGATTGGAGGCATTAGCAACATGTCTCCCAAAAATGAAGTCTGAGCAACTTGAAGATGCATATGTTGCACTTAATACACACCTTTGTAATGAACTTGAATTTTTAACCACCCACTCCAACCTTAGTGTGGTTCTGAATTAGTGTCCATTATAAGAGAAGGCAAGGGAAGTACATTTTTGCCCTTAGCTCCTGTCTGGAACACAATTATATCACAAAACTTGGTGAAATAATTCGTTACTTGGTGAATATCCAATACACCGATTCTGAAGGAAAAGAATGGACATTTATAGATTTTCAATTTTTTTGTTTAATCACCACCCTACCCATGTCATGTGACCTCTTCTGTTTGCACTCAAACTTATTTTGCAGGATGTTAACATCCATTGTACTTGAATAATGTCAATTGCATGTGAAATGACCTTATATTTTGGACAGGAGAATTTTTTACAGGTTATCTATGGTTGGAAAGCAATATCCCAATTATGGACAAGAAAAGGGTGTGTCAGATCACATGATTGGAGGCATTAGCAACATGTCTCCCAAAAATGAAGTCTGAGCAACTTGAAGATGCATATGTTGCACTTAATACACACCTTTGTAATGAACTTGAATTTTTAACCACCCACTCCAACCTTAGTGTGGTTCTGAATTAGTGTCCATTATAAGAGAAGGCAAGGGAAGTACATTTTTGCCCTTAGCTCCTGTCTGGAACACAATTATATCACAAAACTTGGTGAAATAATTCGTTACTTGGTGAATATCCAATACACCGATTCTGAAGGAAAAGAATGGACATTTATAGATTTTCAATTTTTTTGTTTAATCACCACCCTACCCATGTCATGTGACCTCTTCTGTTTGCACTCAAACTTATTTTGCAGGATGTTAACATCCATTGTACTTGAATAATGTCAATTGCATGTGAAATGACCTTATATTTTGGACAGGAGAATTTTTTACAGGTTATCTATGGTTGGAAAGCAATATCCCAATTATGGACAAGAAAAGGGTGTGTCAGATCACATGATTGGAGGCATTAGCAACATGTCTCCCAAAAATGAAGTCTGAGCAACTTGAAGATGCATATGTTGCACTTAATACACACCTTTGTAATGAACTTGAATTTTTAACCACCCACTCCAACCTTAGTGTGGTTCTGAATTAGTGTCCATTATAAGAGAAGGCAAGGGAAGTACATTTTTGCCCTTAGCTCCTGTCTGGAACACAATTATATCACAAAACTTGGTGAAATAATTCGTTACTTGGTGAATATCCAATACACCGATTCTGAAGGAAAAGAATGGACATTTATAGATTTTCAATTTTTTTGTTTAATCACCACCCTACCCATGTCATGTGACCTCTTCTGTTTGCACTCAAACTTATTTTGCAGGATGTTAACATCCATTGTACTTGAATAATGTCAATTGCATGTGAAATGACCTTATATTTTGGACAGGAGAATTTTTTACAGGTTATCTATGGTTGGAAAGCAATATCCCAATTATGGACAAGAAAAGGGTGTGTCAGATCACATGATTGGAGGCATTAGCAACATGTCTCCCAAAAATGAAGTCTGAGCAACTTGAAGATGCATATGTTGCACTTAATACACACCTTTGTAATGAACTTGAATTTTTAACCACCCACTCCAACCTTAGTGTGGTTCTGAATTAGTGTCCATTATAAGAGAAGGCAAGGGAAGTACATTTTTGCCCTTAGCTCCTGTCTGGAACACAATTATATCACAAAACTTGGTGAAATAATTCGTTACTTGGTGAATATCCAATACACCGATTCTGAAGGAAAAGAATGGACATTTATAGATTTTCAATTTTTTTGTTTAATCACCACCCTACCCATGTCATGTGACCTCTTCTGTTTGCACTCAAACTTATTTTGCAGGATGTTAACATCCATTGTACTTGAATAATGTCAATTGCATGTGAAATGACCTTATATTTTGGACAGGAGAATTTTTTACAGGTTATCTATGGTTGGAAAGCAATATCCCAATTATGGACAAGAAAAGGGTGTGTCAGATCACATGATTGGAGGCATTAGCAACATGTCTCCCAAAAATGAAGTCTGAGCAACTTGAAGATGCATATGTTGCACTTAATACACACCTTTGTAATGAACTTGAATTTTTAACCACCCACTCCAACCTTAGTGTGGTTCTGAATTAGTGTCCATTATAAGAGAAGGCAAGGGAAGTACATTTTTGCCCTTAGCTCCTGTCTGGAACACAATTATATCACAAAACTTGGTGAAATAATTCGTTACTTGGTGAATATCCAATACACCGATTCTGAAGGAAAAGAATGGACATTTATAGATTTTCAATTTTTTTGTTTAATCACCACCCTACCCATGTCATGTGACCTCTTCTGTTTGCACTCAAACTTATTTTGCAGGATGTTAACATCCATTGTACTTGAATAATGTCAATTGCATGTGAAATGACCTTATATTTTGGACAGGAGAATTTTTTACAGGTTATCTATGGTTGGAAAGCAATATCCCAATTATGGACAAGAAAAGGGTGTGTCAGATCACATGATTGGAGGCATTAGCAACATGTCTCCCAAAAATGAAGTCTGAGCAACTTGAAGATGCATATGTTGCACTTAATACACACCTTTGTAATGAACTTGAATTTTTAACCACCCACTCCAACCTTAGTGTGGTTCTGAATTAGTGTCCATTATAAGAGAAGGCAAGGGAAGTACATTTTTGCCCTTAGCTCCTGTCTGGAACACAATTATATCACAAAACTTGGTGAAATAATTCGTTACTTGGTGAATATCCAATACACCGATTCTGAAGGAAAAGAATGGACATTTATAGATTTTCAATTTTTTTGTTTAATCACCACCCTACCCATGTCATGTGACCTCTTCTGTTTGCACTCAAACTTATTTTGCAGGATGTTAACATCCATTGTACTTGAATAATGTCAATTGCATGTGAAATGACCTTATATTTTGGACAGGAGAATTTTTTACAGGTTATCTATGGTTGGAAAGCAATATCCCAATTATGGACAAGAAAAGGGTGTGTCAGATCACATGATTGGAGGCATTAGCAACATGTCTCCCAAAAATGAAGTCTGAGCAACTTGAAGATGCATATGTTGCACTTAATACACACCTTTGTAATGAACTTGAATTTTTAACCACCCACTCCAACCTTAGTGTGGTTCTGAATTAGTGTCCATTATAAGAGAAGGCAAGGGAAGTACATTTTTGCCCTTAGCTCCTGTCTGGAACACAATTATATCACAAAACTTGGTGAAATAATTCGTTACTTGGTGAATATCCAATACACCGATTCTGAAGGAAAAGAATGGACATTTATAGATTTTCAATTTTTTTGTTTAATCACCACCCTACCCATGTCATGTGACCTCTTCTGTTTGCACTCAAACTTATTTTGCAGGATGTTAACATCCATTGTACTTGAATAATGTCAATTGCATGTGAAATGACCTTATATTTTGGACAGGAGAATTTTTTACAGGTTATCTATGGTTGGAAAGCAATATCCCAATTATGGACAAGAAAAGGGTGTGTCAGATCACATGATTGGAGGCATTAGCAACATGTCTCCCAAAAATGAAGTCTGAGCAACTTGAAGATGCATATGTTGCACTTAATACACACCTTTGTAATGAACTTGAATTTTTAACCACCCACTCCAACCTTAGTGTGGTTCTGAATTAGTGTCCATTATAAGAGAAGGCAAGGGAAGTACATTTTTGCCCTTAGCTCCTGTCTGGAACACAATTATATCACAAAACTTGGTGAAATAATTCGTTACTTGGTGAATATCCAATACACCGATTCTGAAGGAAAAGAATGGACATTTATAGATTTTCAATTTTTTTGTTTAATCACCACCCTACCCATGTCATGTGACCTCTTCTGTTTGCACTCAAACTTATTTTGCAGGATGTTAACATCCATTGTACTTGAATAATGTCAATTGCATGTGAAATGACCTTATATTTTGGACAGGAGAATTTTTTACAGGTTATCTATGGTTGGAAAGCAATATCCCAATTATGGACAAGAAAAGGGTGTGTCAGATCACATGATTGGAGGCATTAGCAACATGTCTCCCAAAAATGAAGTCTGAGCAACTTGAAGATGCATATGTTGCACTTAATACACACCTTTGTAATGAACTTGAATTTTTAACCACCCACTCCAACCTTAGTGTGGTTCTGAATTAGTGTCCATTATAAGAGAAGGCAAGGGAAGTACATTTTTGCCCTTAGCTCCTGTCTGGAACACAATTATATCACAAAACTTGGTGAAATAATTCGTTACTTGGTGAATATCCAATACACCGATTCTGAAGGAAAAGAATGGACATTTATAGATTTTCAATTTTTTTGTTTAATCACCACCCTACCCATGTCATGTGACCTCTTCTGTTTGCACTCAAACTTATTTTGCAGGATGTTAACATCCATTGTACTTGAATAATGTCAATTGCATGTGAAATGACCTTATATTTTGGACAGGAGAATTTTTTACAGGTTATCTATGGTTGGAAAGCAATATCCCAATTATGGACAAGAAAAGGGTGTGTCAGATCACATGATTGGAGGCATTAGCAACATGTCTCCCAAAAATGAAGTCTGAGCAACTTGAAGATGCATATGTTGCACTTAATACACACCTTTGTAATGAACTTGAATTTTTAACCACCCACTCCAACCTTAGTGTGGTTCTGAATTAGTGTCCATTATAAGAGAAGGCAAGGGAAGTACATTTTTGCCCTTAGCTCCTGTCTGGAACACAATTATATCACAAAACTTGGTGAAATAATTCGTTACTTGGTGAATATCCAATACACCGATTCTGAAGGAAAAGAATGGACATTTATAGATTTTCAATTTTTTTGTTTAATCACCACCCTACCCATGTCATGTGACCTCTTCTGTTTGCACTCAAACTTATTTTGCAGGATGTTAACATCCATTGTACTTGAATAATGTCAATTGCATGTGAAATGACCTTATATTTTGGACAGGAGAATTTTTTACAGGTTATCTATGGTTGGAAAGCAATATCCCAATTATGGACAAGAAAAGGGTGTGTCAGATCACATGATTGGAGGCATTAGCAACATGTCTCCCAAAAATGAAGTCTGAGCAACTTGAAGATGCATATGTTGCACTTAATACACACCTTTGTAATGAACTTGAATTTTTAACCACCCACTCCAACCTTAGTGTGGTTCTGAATTAGTGTCCATTATAAGAGAAGGCAAGGGAAGTACATTTTTGCCCTTAGCTCCTGTCTGGAACACAATTATATCACAAAACTTGGTGAAATAATTCGTTACTTGGTGAATATCCAATACACCGATTCTGAAGGAAAAGAATGGACATTTATAGATTTTCAATTTTTTTGTTTAATCACCACCCTACCCATGTCATGTGACCTCTTCTGTTTGCACTCAAACTTATTTTGCAGGATGTTAACATCCATTGTACTTGAATAATGTCAATTGCATGTGAAATGACCTTATATTTTGGACAGGAGAATTTTTTACAGGTTATCTATGGTTGGAAAGCAATATCCCAATTATGGACAAGAAAAGGGTGTGTCAGATCACATGATTGGAGGCATTAGCAACATGTCTCCCAAAAATGAAGTCTGAGCAACTTGAAGATGCATATGTTGCACTTAATACACACCTTTGTAATGAACTTGAATTTTTAACCACCCACTCCAACCTTAGTGTGGTTCTGAATTAGTGTCCATTATAAGAGAAGGCAAGGGAAGTACATTTTTGCCCTTAGCTCCTGTCTGGAACACAATTATATCACAAAACTTGGTGAAATAATTCGTTACTTGGTGAATATCCAATACACCGATTCTGAAGGAAAAGAATGGACATTTATAGATTTTCAATTTTTTTGTTTAATCACCACCCTACCCATGTCATGTGACCTCTTCTGTTTGCACTCAAACTTATTTTGCAGGATGTTAACATCCATTGTACTTGAATAATGTCAATTGCATGTGAAATGACCTTATATTTTGGACAGGAGAATTTTTTACAGGTTATCTATGGTTGGAAAGCAATATCCCAATTATGGACAAGAAAAGGGTGTGTCAGATCACATGATTGGAGGCATTAGCAACATGTCTCCCAAAAATGAAGTCTGAGCAACTTGAAGATGCATATGTTGCACTTAATACACACCTTTGTAATGAACTTGAATTTTTAACCACCCACTCCAACCTTAGTGTGGTTCTGAATTAGTGTCCATTATAAGAGAAGGCAAGGGAAGTACATTTTTGCCCTTAGCTCCTGTCTGGAACACAATTATATCACAAAACTTGGTGAAATAATTCGTTACTTGGTGAATATCCAATACACCGATTCTGAAGGAAAAGAATGGACATTTATAGATTTTCAATTTTTTTGTTTAATCACCACCCTACCCATGTCATGTGACCTCTTCTGTTTGCACTCAAACTTATTTTGCAGGATGTTAACATCCATTGTACTTGAATAATGTCAATTGCATGTGAAATGACCTTATATTTTGGACAGGAGAATTTTTTACAGGTTATCTATGGTTGGAAAGCAATATCCCAATTATGGACAAGAAAAGGGTGTGTCAGATCACATGATTGGAGGCATTAGCAACATGTCTCCCAAAAATGAAGTCTGAGCAACTTGAAGATGCATATGTTGCACTTAATACACACCTTTGTAATGAACTTGAATTTTTAACCACCCACTCCAACCTTAGTGTGGTTCTGAATTAGTGTCCATTATAAGAGAAGGCAAGGGAAGTACATTTTTGCCCTTAGCTCCTGTCTGGAACACAATTATATCACAAAACTTGGTGAAATAATTCGTTACTTGGTGAATATCCAATACACCGATTCTGAAGGAAAAGAATGGACATTTATAGATTTTCAATTTTTTTGTTTAATCACCACCCTACCCATGTCATGTGACCTCTTCTGTTTGCACTCAAACTTATTTTGCAGGATGTTAACATCCATTGTACTTGAATAATGTCAATTGCATGTGAAATGACCTTATATTTTGGACAGGAGAATTTTTTACAGGTTATCTATGGTTGGAAAGCAATATCCCAATTATGGACAAGAAAAGGGTGTGTCAGATCACATGATTGGAGGCATTAGCAACATGTCTCCCAAAAATGAAGTCTGAGCAACTTGAAGATGCATATGTTGCACTTAATACACACCTTTGTAATGAACTTGAATTTTTAACCACCCACTCCAACCTTAGTGTGGTTCTGAATTAGTGTCCATTATAAGAGAAGGCAAGGGAAGTACATTTTTGCCCTTAGCTCCTGTCTGGAACACAATTATATCACAAAACTTGGTGAAATAATTCGTTACTTGGTGAATATCCAATACACCGATTCTGAAGGAAAAGAATGGACATTTATAGATTTTCAATTTTTTTGTTTAATCACCACCCTACCCATGTCATGTGACCTCTTCTGTTTGCACTCAAACTTATTTTGCAGGATGTTAACATCCATTGTACTTGAATAATGTCAATTGCATGTGAAATGACCTTATATTTTGGACAGGAGAATTTTTTACAGGTTATCTATGGTTGGAAAGCAATATCCCAATTATGGACAAGAAAAGGGTGTGTCAGATCACATGATTGGAGGCATTAGCAACATGTCTCCCAAAAATGAAGTCTGAGCAACTTGAAGATGCATATGTTGCACTTAATACACACCTTTGTAATGAACTTGAATTTTTAACCACCCACTCCAACCTTAGTGTGGTTCTGAATTAGTGTCCATTATAAGAGAAGGCAAGGGAAGTACATTTTTGCCCTTAGCTCCTGTCTGGAACACAATTATATCACAAAACTTGGTGAAATAATTCGTTACTTGGTGAATATCCAATACACCGATTCTGAAGGAAAAGAATGGACATTTATAGATTTTCAATTTTTTTGTTTAATCACCACCCTACCCATGTCATGTGACCTCTTCTGTTTGCACTCAAACTTATTTTGCAGGATGTTAACATCCATTGTACTTGAATAATGTCAATTGCATGTGAAATGACCTTATATTTTGGACAGGAGAATTTTTTACAGGTTATCTATGGTTGGAAAGCAATATCCCAATTATGGACAAGAAAAGGGTGTGTCAGATCACATGATTGGAGGCATTAGCAACATGTCTCCCAAAAATGAAGTCTGAGCAACTTGAAGATGCATATGTTGCACTTAATACACACCTTTGTAATGAACTTGAATTTTTAACCACCCACTCCAACCTTAGTGTGGTTCTGAATTAGTGTCCATTATAAGAGAAGGCAAGGGAAGTACATTTTTGCCCTTAGCTCCTGTCTGGAACACAATTATATCACAAAACTTGGTGAAATAATTCGTTACTTGGTGAATATCCAATACACCGATTCTGAAGGAAAAGAATGGACATTTATAGATTTTCAATTTTTTTGTTTAATCACCACCCTACCCATGTCATGTGACCTCTTCTGTTTGCACTCAAACTTATTTTGCAGGATGTTAACATCCATTGTACTTGAATAATGTCAATTGCATGTGAAATGACCTTATATTTTGGACAGGAGAATTTTTTACAGGTTATCTATGGTTGGAAAGCAATATCCCAATTATGGACAAGAAAAGGGTGTGTCAGATCACATGATTGGAGGCATTAGCAACATGTCTCCCAAAAATGAAGTCTGAGCAACTTGAAGATGCATATGTTGCACTTAATACACACCTTTGTAATGAACTTGAATTTTTAACCACCCACTCCAACCTTAGTGTGGTTCTGAATTAGTGTCCATTATAAGAGAAGGCAAGGGAAGTACATTTTTGCCCTTAGCTCCTGTCTGGAACACAATTATATCACAAAACTTGGTGAAATAATTCGTTACTTGGTGAATATCCAATACACCGATTCTGAAGGAAAAGAATGGACATTTATAGATTTTCAATTTTTTTGTTTAATCACCACCCTACCCATGTCATGTGACCTCTTCTGTTTGCACTCAAACTTATTTTGCAGGATGTTAACATCCATTGTACTTGAATAATGTCAATTGCATGTGAAATGACCTTATATTTTGGACAGGAGAATTTTTTACAGGTTATCTATGGTTGGAAAGCAATATCCCAATTATGGACAAGAAAAGGGTGTGTCAGATCACATGATTGGAGGCATTAGCAACATGTCTCCCAAAAATGAAGTCTGAGCAACTTGAAGATGCATATGTTGCACTTAATACACACCTTTGTAATGAACTTGAATTTTTAACCACCCACTCCAACCTTAGTGTGGTTCTGAATTAGTGTCCATTATAAGAGAAGGCAAGGGAAGTACATTTTTGCCCTTAGCTCCTGTCTGGAACACAATTATATCACAAAACTTGGTGAAATAATTCGTTACTTGGTGAATATCCAATACACCGATTCTGAAGGAAAAGAATGGACATTTATAGATTTTCAATTTTTTTGTTTAATCACCACCCTACCCATGTCATGTGACCTCTTCTGTTTGCACTCAAACTTATTTTGCAGGATGTTAACATCCATTGTACTTGAATAATGTCAATTGCATGTGAAATGACCTTATATTTTGGACAGGAGAATTTTTTACAGGTTATCTATGGTTGGAAAGCAATATCCCAATTATGGACAAGAAAAGGGTGTGTCAGATCACATGATTGGAGGCATTAGCAACATGTCTCCCAAAAATGAAGTCTGAGCAACTTGAAGATGCATATGTTGCACTTAATACACACCTTTGTAATGAACTTGAATTTTTAACCACCCACTCCAACCTTAGTGTGGTTCTGAATTAGTGTCCATTATAAGAGAAGGCAAGGGAAGTACATTTTTGCCCTTAGCTCCTGTCTGGAACACAATTATATCACAAAACTTGGTGAAATAATTCGTTACTTGGTGAATATCCAATACACCGATTCTGAAGGAAAAGAATGGACATTTATAGATTTTCAATTTTTTTGTTTAATCACCACCCTACCCATGTCATGTGACCTCTTCTGTTTGCACTCAAACTTATTTTGCAGGATGTTAACATCCATTGTACTTGAATAATGTCAATTGCATGTGAAATGACCTTATATTTTGGACAGGAGAATTTTTTACAGGTTATCTATGGTTGGAAAGCAATATCCCAATTATGGACAAGAAAAGGGTGTGTCAGATCACATGATTGGAGGCATTAGCAACATGTCTCCCAAAAATGAAGTCTGAGCAACTTGAAGATGCATATGTTGCAGTTAATACACACCTTTGTAATGAACTTGAATTTTTAACCACCCACTCCAACCTTAGTGTGGTTCTGAATTAGTGTCCATTATAAGAGAAGGCAAGGGAAGTACATTTTTGCCCTTAGCTCCTGTCTGGAACACAATTATATCACAAAACTTGGTGAAATAATTCGTTACTTGGTGAATATCCAATACACCGATTCTGAAGGAAAAGAATGGACATTTATAGATTTTCAATTTTTTTGTTTAATCACCACCCTACCCATGTCATGTGACCTCTTCTGTTTGCACTCAAACTTATTTTGCAGGATGTTAACATCCATTGTACTTGAATAATGTCAATTGCATGTGAAATGACCTTATATTTTGGACAGGAGAATTTTTTACAGGTTATCTATGGTTGGAAAGCAATATCCCAATTATGGACAAGAAAAGGGTGTGTCAGATCACATGATTGGAGGCATTAGCAACATGTCTCCCAAAAATGAAGTCTGAGCAACTTGAAGATGCATATGTTGCACTTAATACACACCTTTGTAATGAACTTGAATTTTTAACCACCCACTCCAACCTTAGTGTGGTTCTGAATTAGTGTCCATTATAAGAGAAGGCAAGGGAAGTACATTTTTGCCCTTAGCTCCTGTCTGGAACACAATTATATCACAAAACTTGGTGAAATAATTCGTTACTTGGTGAATATCCAATACACCGATTCTGAAGGAAAAGAATGGACATTTATAGATTTTCAATTTTTTTGTTTAATCACCACCCTACCCATGTCATGTGACCTCTTCTGTTTGCACTCAAACTTATTTTGCAGGATGTTAACATCCATTGTACTTGAATAATGTCAATTGCATGTGAAATGACCTTATATTTTGGACAGGAGAATTTTTTACAGGTTATCTATGGTTGGAAAGCAATATCCCAATTATGGACAAGAAAAGGGTGTGTCAGATCACATGATTGGAGGCATTAGCAACATGTCTCCCAAAAATGAAGTCTGAGCAACTTGAAGATGCATATGTTGCACTTAATACACACCTTTGTAATGAACTTGAATTTTTAACCACCCACTCCAACCTTAGTGTGGTTCTGAATTAGTGTCCATTATAAGAGAAGGCAAGGGAAGTACATTTTTGCCCTTAGCTCCTGTCTGGAACACAATTATATCACAAAACTTGGTGAAATAATTCGTTACTTGGTGAATATCCAATACACCGATTCTGAAGGAAAAGAATGGACATTTATAGATTTTCAATTTTTTTGTTTAATCACCACCCTACCCATGTCATGTGACCTCTTCTGTTTGCACTCAAACTTATTTTGCAGGATGTTAACATCCATTGTACTTGAATAATGTCAATTGCATGTGAAATGACCTTATATTTTGGACAGGAGAATTTTTTACAGGTTATCTATGGTTGGAAAGCAATATCCCAATTATGGACAAGAAAAGGGTGTGTCAGATCACATGATTGGAGGCATTAGCAACATGTCTCCCAAAAATGAAGTCTGAGCAACTTGAAGATGCATATGTTGCACTTAATACACACCTTTGTAATGAACTTGAATTTTTAACCACCCACTCCAACCTTAGTGTGGTTCTGAATTAGTGTCCATTATAAGAGAAGGCAAGGGAAGTACATTTTTGCCCTTAGCTCCTGTCTGGAACACAATTATATCACAAAACTTGGTGAAATAATTCGTTACTTGGTGAATATCCAATACACCGATTCTGAAGGAAAAGAATGGACATTTATAGATTTTCAATTTTTTTGTTTAATCACCACCCTACCCATGTCATGTGACCTCTTCTGTTTGCACTCAAACTTATTTTGCAGGATGTTAACATCCATTGTACTTGAATAATGTCAATTGCATGTGAAATGACCTTATATTTTGGACAGGAGAATTTTTTACAGGTTATCTATGGTTGGAAAGCAATATCCCAATTATGGACAAGAAAAGGGTGTGTCAGATCACATGATTGGAGGCATTAGCAACATGTCTCCCAAAAATGAAGTCTGAGCAACTTGAAGATGCATATGTTGCACTTAATACACACCTTTGTAATGAACTTGAATTTTTAACCACCCACTCCAACCTTAGTGTGGTTCTGAATTAGTGTCCATTATAAGAGAAGGCAAGGGAAGTACATTTTTGCCCTTAGCTCCTGTCTGGAACACAATTATATCACAAAACTTGGTGAAATAATTCGTTACTTGGTGAATATCCAATACACCGATTCTGAAGGAAAAGAATGGACATTTATAGATTTTCAATTTTTTTGTTTAATCACCACCCTACCCATGTCATGTGACCTCTTCTGTTTGCACTCAAACTTATTTTGCAGGATGTTAACATCCATTGTACTTGAATAATGTCAATTGCATGTGAAATGACCTTATATTTTGGACAGGAGAATTTTTTACAGGTTATCTATGGTTGGAAAGCAATATCCCAATTATGGACAAGAAAAGGGTGTGTCAGATCACATGATTGGAGGCATTAGCAACATGTCTCCCAAAAATGAAGTCTGAGCAACTTGAAGATGCATATGTTGCACTTAATACACACCTTTGTAATGAACTTGAATTTTTAACCACCCACTCCAACCTTAGTGTGGTTCTGAATTAGTGTCCATTATAAGAGAAGGCAAGGGAAGTACATTTTTGCCCTTAGCTCCTGTCTGGAACACAATTATATCACAAAACTTGGTGAAATAATTCGTTACTTGGTGAATATCCAATACACCGATTCTGAAGGAAAAGAATGGACATTTATAGATTTTCAATTTTTTTGTTTAATCACCACCCTACCCATGTCATGTGACCTCTTCTGTTTGCACTCAAACTTATTTTGCAGGATGTTAACATCCATTGTACTTGAATAATGTCAATTGCATGTGAAATGACCTTATATTTTGGACAGGAGAATTTTTTACAGGTTATCTATGGTTGGAAAGCAATATCCCAATTATGGACAAGCAAAGGGTGTGTCAGATCACATGATTGGAGGCATTAGCAACATGTCTCCCAAAAATGAAGTCTGAGCAACTTGAAGATGCATATGTTGCACTTAATACACACCTTTGTAATGAACTTGAATTTTTAACCACCCACTCCAACCTTAGTGTGGTTCTGAATTAGTGTCCATTATAAGAGAAGGCAAGGGAAGTACATTTTTGCCCTTAGCTCCTGTCTGGAACACAATTATATCACAAAACTTGGTGAAATAATTCGTTACTTGGTGAATATCCAATACACCGATTCTGAAGGAAAAGAATGGACATTTATAGATTTTCAATTTTTTTGTTTAATCACCACCCTACCCATGTCATGTGACCTCTTCTGTTTGCACTCAAACTTATTTTGCAGGATGTTAACATCCATTGTACTTGAATAATGTCAATTGCATGTGAAATGACCTTATATTTTGGACAGGAGCATTTTTTACAGGTTATCTATGGTTGGAAAGCAATATCCCAATTATGGACAAGAAAAGGGTGTGTCAGATCACATGATTGGAGGCATTAGCAACATGTCTCCCAAAAATGAAGTCTGAGCAACTTGAAGATGCATATGTTGCACTTAATACACACCTTTGTAATGAACTTGAATTTTTAACCACCCACTCCAACCTTAGTGTGGTTCTGAATTAGTGTCCATTATAAGAGAAGGCAAGGGAAGTACATTTTTGCCCTTAGCTCCTGTCTGGAACACAATTATATCACAAAACTTGGTGAAATAATTCGTTACTTGGTGAATATCCAATACACCGATTCTGAAGGAAAAGAATGGACATTTATAGATTTTCAATTTTTTTGTTTAATCACCACCCTACCCATGTCATGTGACCTCTTCTGTTTGCACTCAAACTTATTTTGCAGGATGTTAACATCCATTGTACTTGAATAATGTCAATTGCATGTGAAATGACCTTATATTTTGGACAGGAGAATTTTTTACAGGTTATCTATGGTTGGAAAGCAATATCCCAATTATGGACAAGAAAAGGGTGTGTCAGATCACATGATTGGAGGCATTAGCAACATGTCTCCCAAAAATGAAGTCTGAGCAACTTGAAGATGCATATGTTGCACTTAATACACACCTTTGTAATGAACTTGAATTTTTAACCACCCACTCCAACCTTAGTGTGGTTCTGAATTAGTGTCCATTATAAGAGAAGGCAAGGGAAGTACATTTTTGCCCTTAGCTCCTGTCTGGAACACAATTATATCACAAAACTTGGTGAAATAATTCGTTACTTGGTGAATATCCAATACACCGATTCTGAAGGAAAAGAATGGACATTTATAGATTTTCAATTTTTTTGTTTAATCACCACCCTACCCATGTCATGTGACCTCTTCTGTTTGCACTCAAACTTATTTTGCAGGATGTTAACATCCATTGTACTTGAATAATGTCAATTGCATGTGAAATGACCTTATATTTTGGACAGGAGAATTTTTTACAGGTTATCTATGGTTGGAAAGCAATATCCCAATTATGGACAAGAAAAGGGTGTGTCAGATCACATGATTGGAGGCATTAGCAACATGTCTCCCAAAAATGAAGTCTGAGCAACTTGAAGATGCATATGTTGCACTTAATACACACCTTTGTAATGAACTTGAATTTGTAACCACCCACTCCAACCTTAGTGTGGTTCTGAATTAGTGTCCATTATAAGAGAAGGCAAGGGAAGTACATTTTTGCCCTTAGCTCCTGTCTGGAACACAATTATATCACAAAACTTGGTGAAATAATTCGTTACTTGGTGAATATCCAATACACCGATTCTGAAGGAAAAGAATGGACATTTATAGATTTTCAATTTTTTTGTTTAATCACCACCCTACCCATGTCATGTGACCTCTTCTGTTTGCACTCAAACTTATTTTGCAGGATGTTAACATCCATTGTACTTGAATAATGTCAATTGCATGTGAAATGACCTTATATTTTGGACAGGAGAATTTTTTACAGGTTATCTATGGTTGGAAAGCAATATCCCAATTATGGACAAGAAAAGGGTGTGTCAGATCACATGATTGGAGGCATTAGCAACATGTCTCCCAAAAATGAAGTCTGAGCAACTTGAAGATGCATATGTTGCACTTAATACACACCTTTGTAATGAACTTGAATTTTTAACCACCCACTCCAACCTTAGTGTGGTTCTGAATTAGTGTCCATTATAAGAGAAGGCAAGGGAAGTACATTTTTGCCCTTAGCTCCTGTCTGGAACACAATTATATCACAAAACTTGGTGAAATAATTCGTTACTTGGTGAATATCCAATACACCGATTCTGAAGGAAAAGAATGGACATTTATAGATTTTCAATTTTTTTGTTTAATCACCACCCTACCCATGTCATGTGACCTCTTCTGTTTGCACTCAAACTTATTTTGCAGGATGTTAACATCCATTGTACTTGAATAATGTCAATTGCATGTGAAATGACCTTATATTTTGGACAGGAGAATTTTTTACAGGTTATCTATGGTTGGAAAGGAATATCCCAATTATGGACAAGAAAAGGGTGTGTCAGATCACATGATTGGAGGCATTAGCAACATGTCTCCCAAAAATGAAGTCTGAGCAACTTGAAGATGCATATGTTGCACTTAATACACACCTTTGTAATGAACTTGAATTTTTAACCACCCACTCCAACCTTAGTGTGGTTCTGAATTAGTGTCCATTATAAGAGAAGGCAAGGGAAGTACATTTTTGCCCTTAGCTCCTGTCTGGAACACAATTATATCACAAAACTTGGTGAAATAATTCGTTACTTGGTGAATATCCAATACACCGATTCTGAAGGAAAAGAATGGACATTTATAGATTTTCAATTTTTTTGTTTAATCACCACCCTACCCATGTCATGTGACCTCTTCTGTTTGCACTCAAACTTATTTTGCAGGATGTTAACATCCATTGTACTTGAATAATGTCAATTGCATGTGAAATGACCTTATATTTTGGACAGGAGAATTTTTTACAGGTTATCTATGGTTGGAAAGCAATATCCCAATTATGGACAAGAAAAGGGTGTGTCAGATCACATGATTGGAGGCATTAGCAACATGTCTCCCAAAAATGAAGTCTGAGCAACTTGAAGATGCATATGTTGCACTTAATACACACCTTTGTAATGAACTTGAATTTTTAACCACCCACTCCAACCTTAGTGTGGTTCTGAATTAGTGTCCATTATAAGAGAAGGCAAGGGAAGTACATTTTTGCCCTTAGCTCCTGTCTGGAACACAATTATATCACAAAACTTGGTGAAATAATTCGTTACTTGGTGAATATCCAATACACCGATTCTGAAGGAAAAGAATGGACATTTATAGATTTTCAATTTTTTTGTTTAATCACCACCCTACCCATGTCATGTGACCTCTTCTGTTTGCACTCAAACTTATTTTGCAGGATGTTAACATCCATTGTACTTGAATAATGTCAATTGCATGTGAAATGACCTTATATTTTGGACAGGAGAATTTTTTACAGGTTATCTATGGTTGGAAAGCAATATCCCAATTATGGACAAGCAAAGGGTGTGTCAGATCACATGATTGGAGGCATTAGCAACATGTCTCCCAAAAATGAAGTCTGAGCAACTTGAAGATGCATATGTTGCACTTAATACACACCTTTGTAATGAACTTGAATTTTTAACCACCCACTCCAACCTTAGTGTGGTTCTGAATTAGTGTCCATTATAAGAGAAGGCAAGGGAAGTACATTTTTGCCCTTAGCTCCTGTCTGGAACACAATTATATCACAAAACTTGGTGAAATAATTCGTTACTTGGTGAATATCCAATACACCGATTCTGAAGGAAAAGAATGGACATTTATAGATTTTCAATTTTTTTGTTTAATCACCACCCTACCCATGTCATGTGACCTCTTCTGTTTGCACTCAAACTTATTTTGCAGGATGTTAACATCCATTGTACTTGAATAATGTCAATTGCATGTGAAATGACCTTATATTTTGGACAGGAGCATTTTTTACAGGTTATCTATGGTTGGAAAGCAATATCCCAATTATGGACAAGAAAAGGGTGTGTCAGATCACATGATTGGAGGCATTAGCAACATGTCTCCCAAAAATGAAGTCTGAGCAACTTGAAGATGCATATGTTGCACTTAATACACACCTTTGTAATGAACTTGAATTTTTAACCACCCACTCCAACCTTAGTGTGGTTCTGAATTAGTGTCCATTATAAGAGAAGGCAAGGGAAGTACATTTTTGCCCTTAGCTCCTGTCTGGAACACAATTATATCACAAAACTTGGTGAAATAATTCGTTACTTGGTGAATATCCAATACACCGATTCTGAAGGAAAAGAATGGACATTTATAGATTTTCAATTTTTTTGTTTAATCACCACCCTACCCATGTCATGTGACCTCTTCTGTTTGCACTCAAACTTATTTTGCAGGATGTTAACATCCATTGTACTTGAATAATGTCAATTGCATGTGAAATGACCTTATATTTTGGACAGGAGAATTTTTTACAGGTTATCTATGGTTGGAAAGCAATATCCCAATTATGGACAAGAAAAGGGTGTGTCAGATCACATGATTGGAGGCATTAGCAACATGTCTCCCAAAAATGAAGTCTGAGCAACTTGAAGATGCATATGTTGCACTTAATACACACCTTTGTAATGAACTTGAATTTTTAACCACCCACTCCAACCTTAGTGTGGTTCTGAATTAGTGTCCATTATAAGAGAAGGCAAGGGAAGTACATTTTTGCCCTTAGCTCCTGTCTGGAACACAATTATATCACAAAACTTGGTGAAATAATTCGTTACTTGGTGAATATCCAATACACCGATTCTGAAGGAAAAGAATGGACATTTATAGATTTTCAATTTTTTTGTTTAATCACCACCCTACCCATGTCATGTGACCTCTTCTGTTTGCACTCAAACTTATTTTGCAGGATGTTAACATCCATTGTACTTGAATAATGTCAATTGCATGTGAAATGACCTTATATTTTGGACAGGAGAATTTTTTACAGGTTATCTATGGTTGGAAAGCAATATCCCAATTATGGACAAGAAAAGGGTGTGTCAGATCACATGATTGGAGGCATTAGCAACATGTCTCCCAAAAATGAAGTCTGAGCAACTTGAAGATGCATATGTTGCACTTAATACACACCTTTGTAATGAACTTGAATTTTTAACCACCCACTCCAACCTTAGTGTGGTTCTGAATTAGTGTCCATTATAAGAGAAGGCAAGGGAAGTACATTTTTGCCCTTAGCTCCTGTCTGGAACACAATTATATCACAAAACTTGGTGAAATAATTCGTTACTTGGTGAATATCCAATACACCGATTCTGAAGGAAAAGAATGGACATTTATAGATTTTCAATTTTTTTGTTTAATCACCACCCTACCCATGTCATGTGACCTCTTCTGTTTGCACTCAAACTTATTTTGCAGGATGTTAACATCCATTGTACTTGAATAATGTCAATTGCATGTGAAATGACCTTATATTTTGGACAGGAGAATTTTTTACAGGTTATCTATGGTTGGAAAGCAATATCCCAATTATGGACAAGAAAAGGGTGTGTCAGATCACATGATTGGAGGCATTAGCAACATGTCTCCCAAAAATGAAGTCTGAGCAACTTGAAGATGCATATGTTGCACTTAATACACACCTTTGTAATGAACTTGAATTTTTAACCACCCACTCCAACCTTAGTGTGGTTCTGAATTAGTGTCCATTATAAGAGAAGGCAAGGGAAGTACATTTTTGCCCTTAGCTCCTGTCTGGAACACAATTATATCACAAAACTTGGTGAAATAATTCGTTACTTGGTGAATATCCAATACACCGATTCTGAAGGAAAAGAATGGACATTTATAGATTTTCAATTTTTTTGTTTAATCACCACCCTACCCATGTCATGTGACCTCTTCTGTTTGCACTCAAACTTATTTTGCAGGATGTTAACATCCATTGTACTTGAATAATGTCAATTGCATGTGAAATGACCTTATATTTTGGACAGGAGAATTTTTTACAGGTTATCTATGGTTGGAAAGCAATATCCCAATTATGGACAAGAAAAGGGTGTGTCAGATCACATGATTGGAGGCATTAGCAACATGTCTCCCAAAAATGAAGTCTGAGCAACTTGAAGATGCATATGTTGCACTTAATACACACCTTTGTAATGAACTTGAATTTTTAACCACCCACTCCAACCTTAGTGTGGTTCTGAATTAGTGTCCATTATAAGAGAAGGCAAGGGAAGTACATTTTTGCCCTTAGCTCCTGTCTGGAACACAATTATATCACAAAACTTGGTGAAATAATTCGTTACTTGGTGAATATCCAATACACCGATTCTGAAGGAAAAGAATGGACATTTATAGATTTTCAATTTTTTTGTTTAATCACCACCCTACCCATGTCATGTGACCTCTTCTGTTTGCACTCAAACTTATTTTGCAGGATGTTAACATCCATTGTACTTGAATAATGTCAATTGCATGTGAAATGACCTTATATTTTGGACAGGAGAATTTTTTACAGGTTATCTATGGTTGGAAAGCAATATCCCAATTATGGACAAGAAAAGGGTGTGTCAGATCACATGATTGGAGGCATTAGCAACATGTCTCCCAAAAATGAAGTCTGAGCAACTTGAAGATGCATATGTTGCACTTAATACACACCTTTGTAATGAACTTGAATTTTTAACCACCCACTCCAACCTTAGTGTGGTTCTGAATTAGTGTCCATTATAAGAGAAGGCAAGGGAAGTACATTTTTGCCCTTAGCTCCTGTCTGGAACACAATTATATCACAAAACTTGGTGAAATAATTCGTTACTTGGTGAATATCCAATACACCGATTCTGAAGGAAAAGAATGGACATTTATAGATTTTCAATTTTTTTGTTTAATCACCACCCTACCCATGTCATGTGACCTCTTCTGTTTGCACTCAAACTTATTTTGCAGGATGTTAACATCCATTGTACTTGAATAATGTCAATTGCATGTGAAATGACCTTATATTTTGGACAGGAGAATTTTTTACAGGTTATCTATGGTTGGAAAGCAATATCCCAATTATGGACAAGAAAAGGGTGTGTCAGATCACATGATTGGAGGCATTAGCAACATGTCTCCCAAAAATGAAGTCTGAGCAACTTGAAGATGCATATGTTGCACTTAATACACACCTTTGTAATGAACTTGAATTTTTAACCACCCACTCCAACCTTAGTGTGGTTCTGAATTAGTGTCCATTATAAGAGAAGGCAAGGGAAGTACATTTTTGCCCTTAGCTCCTGTCTGGAACACAATTATATCACAAAACTTGGTGAAATAATTCGTTACTTGGTGAATATCCAATACACCGATTCTGAAGGAAAAGAATGGACATTTATAGATTTTCAATTTTTTTGTTTAATCACCACCCTACCCATGTCATGTGACCTCTTCTGTTTGCACTCAAACTTATTTTGCAGGATGTTAACATCCATTGTACTTGAATAATGTCAATTGCATGTGAAATGACCTTATATTTTGGACAGGAGAATTTTTTACAGGTTATCTATGGTTGGAAAGCAATATCCCAATTATGGACAAGAAAAGGGTGTGTCAGATCACATGATTGGAGGCATTAGCAACATGTCTCCCAAAAATGAAGTCTGAGCAACTTGAAGATGCATATGTTGCACTTAATACACACCTTTGTAATGAACTTGAATTTTTAACCACCCACTCCAACCTTAGTGTGGTTCTGAATTAGTGTCCATTATAAGAGAAGGCAAGGGAAGTACATTTTTGCCCTTAGCTCCTGTCTGGAACACAATTATATCACAAAACTTGGTGAAATAATTCGTTACTTGGTGAATATCCAATACACCGATTCTGAAGGAAAAGAATGGACATTTATAGATTTTCAATTTTTTTGTTTAATCACCACCCTACCCATGTCATGTGACCTCTTCTGTTTGCACTCAAACTTATTTTGCAGGATGTTAACATCCATTGTACTTGAATAATGTCAATTGCATGTGAAATGACCTTATATTTTGGACAGGAGAATTTTTTACAGGTTATCTATGGTTGGAAAGCAATATCCCAATTATGGACAAGAAAAGGGTGTGTCAGATCACATGATTGGAGGCATTAGCAACATGTCTCCCAAAAATGAAGTCTGAGCAACTTGAAGATGCATATGTTGCACTTAATACACACCTTTGTAATGAACTTGAATTTTTAACCACCCACTCCAACCTTAGTGTGGTTCTGAATTAGTGTCCATTATAAGAGAAGGCAAGGGAAGTACATTTTTGCCCTTAGCTCCTGTCTGGAACACAATTATATCACAAAACTTGGTGAAATAATTCGTTACTTGGTGAATATCCAATACACCGATTCTGAAGGAAAAGAATGGACATTTATAGATTTTCAATTTTTTTGTTTAATCACCACCCTACCCATGTCATGTGACCTCTTCTGTTTGCACTCAAACTTATTTTGCAGGATGTTAACATCCATTGTACTTGAATAATGTCAATTGCATGTGAAATGACCTTATATTTTGGACAGGAGAATTTTTTACAGGTTATCTATGGTTGGAAAGCAATATCCCAATTATGGACAAGAAAAGGGTGTGTCAGATCACATGATTGGAGGCATTAGCAACATGTCTCCCAAAAATGAAGTCTGAGCAACTTGAAGATGCATATGTTGCACTTAATACACACCTTTGTAATGAACTTGAATTTTTAACCACCCACTCCAACCTTAGTGTGGTTCTGAATTAGTGTCCATTATAAGAGAAGGCAAGGGAAGTACATTTTTGCCCTTAGCTCCTGTCTGGAACACAATTATATCACAAAACTTGGTGAAATAATTCGTTACTTGGTGAATATCCAATACACCGATTCTGAAGGAAAAGAATGGACATTTATAGATTTTCAATTTTTTTGTTTAATCACCACCCTACCCATGTCATGTGACCTCTTCTGTTTGCACTCAAACTTATTTTGCAGGATGTTAACATCCATTGTACTTGAATAATGTCAATTGCATGTGAAATGACCTTATATTTTGGACAGGAGAATTTTTTACAGGTTATCTATGGTTGGAAAGCAATATCCCAATTATGGACAAGAAAAGGGTGTGTCAGATCACATGATTGGAGGCATTAGCAACATGTCTCCCAAAAATGAAGTCTGAGCAACTTGAAGATGCATATGTTGCACTTAATACACACCTTTGTAATGAACTTGAATTTTTAACCACCCACTCCAACCTTAGTGTGGTTCTGAATTAGTGTCCATTATAAGAGAAGGCAAGGGAAGTACATTTTTGCCCTTAGCTCCTGTCTGGAACACAATTATATCACAAAACTTGGTGAAATAATTCGTTACTTGGTGAATATCCAATACACCGATTCTGAAGGAAAAGAATGGACATTTATAGATTTTCAATTTTTTTGTTTAATCACCACCCTACCCATGTCATGTGACCTCTTCTGTTTGCACTCAAACTTATTTTGCAGGATGTTAACATCCATTGTACTTGAATAATGTCAATTGCATGTGAAATGACCTTATATTTTGGACAGGAGAATTTTTTACAGGTTATCTATGGTTGGAAAGCAATATCCCAATTATGGACAAGAAAAGGGTGTGTCAGATCACATGATTGGAGGCATTAGCAACATGTCTCCCAAAAATGAAGTCTGAGCAACTTGAAGATGCATATGTTGCACTTAATACACACCTTTGTAATGAACTTGAATTTTTAACCACCCACTCCAACCTTAGTGTGGTTCTGAATTAGTGTCCATTATAAGAGAAGGCAAGGGAAGTACATTTTTGCCCTTAGCTCCTGTCTGGAACACAATTATATCACAAAACTTGGTGAAATAATTCGTTACTTGGTGAATATCCAATACACCGATTCTGAAGGAAAAGAATGGACATTTATAGATTTTCAATTTTTTTGTTTAATCACCACCCTACCCATGTCATGTGACCTCTTCTGTTTGCACTCAAACTTATTTTGCAGGATGTTAACATCCATTGTACTTGAATAATGTCAATTGCATGTGAAATGACCTTATATTTTGGACAGGAGAATTTTTTACAGGTTATCTATGGTTGGAAAGCAATATCCCAATTATGGACAAGAAAAGGGTGTGTCAGATCACATGATTGGAGGCATTAGCAACATGTCTCCCAAAAATGAAGTCTGAGCAACTTGAAGATGCATATGTTGCACTTAATACACACCTTTGTAATGAACTTGAATTTTTAACCACCCACTCCAACCTTAGTGTGGTTCTGAATTAGTGTCCATTATAAGAGAAGGCAAGGGAAGTACATTTTTGCCCTTAGCTCCTGTCTGGAACACAATTATATCACAAAACTTGGTGAAATAATTCGTTACTTGGTGAATATCCAATACACCGATTCTGAAGGAAAAGAATGGACATTTATAGATTTTCAATTTTTTTGTTTAATCACCACCCTACCCATGTCATGTGACCTCTTCTGTTTGCACTCAAACTTATTTTGCAGGATGTTAACATCCATTGTACTTGAATAATGTCAATTGCATGTGAAATGACCTTATATTTTGGACAGGAGAATTTTTTACAGGTTATCTATGGTTGGAAAGCAATATCCCAATTATGGACAAGAAAAGGGTGTGTCAGATCACATGATTGGAGGCATTAGCAACATGTCTCCCAAAAATGAAGTCTGAGCAACTTGAAGATGCATATGTTGCACTTAATACACACCTTTGTAATGAACTTGAATTTTTAACCACCCACTCCAACCTTAGTGTGGTTCTGAATTAGTGTCCATTATAAGAGAAGGCAAGGGAAGTACATTTTTGCCCTTAGCTCCTGTCTGGAACACAATTATATCACAAAACTTGGTGAAATAATTCGTTACTTGGTGAATATCCAATACACCGATTCTGAAGGAAAAGAATGGACATTTATAGATTTTCAATTTTTTTGTTTAATCACCACCCTACCCATGTCATGTGACCTCTTCTGTTTGCACTCAAACTTATTTTGCAGGATGTTAACATCCATTGTACTTGAATAATGTCAATTGCATGTGAAATGACCTTATATTTTGGACAGGAGAATTTTTTACAGGTTATCTATGGTTGGAAAGCAATATCCCAATTATGGACAAGAAAAGGGTGTGTCAGATCACATGATTGGAGGCATTAGCAACATGTCTCCCAAAAATGAAGTCTGAGCAACTTGAAGATGCATATGTTGCACTTAATACACACCTTTGTAATGAACTTGAATTTTTAACCACCCACTCCAACCTTAGTGTGGTTCTGAATTAGTGTCCATTATAAGAGAAGGCAAGGGAAGTACATTTTTGCCCTTAGCTCCTGTCTGGAACACAATTATATCACAAAACTTGGTGAAATAATTCGTTACTTGGTGAATATCCAATACACCGATTCTGAAGGAAAAGAATGGACATTTATAGATTTTCAATTTTTTTGTTTAATCACCACCCTACCCATGTCATGTGACCTCTTCTGTTTGCACTCAAACTTATTTTGCAGGATGTTAACATCCATTGTACTTGAATAATGTCAATTGCATGTGAAATGACCTTATATTTTGGACAGGAGAATTTTTTACAGGTTATCTATGGTTGGAAAGCAATATCCCAATTATGGACAAGAAAAGGGTGTGTCAGATCACATGATTGGAGGCATTAGCAACATGTCTCCCAAAAATGAAGTCTGAGCAACTTGAAGATGCATATGTTGCACTTAATACACACCTTTGTAATGAACTTGAATTTTTAACCACCCACTCCAACCTTAGTGTGGTTCTGAATTAGTGTCCATTATAAGAGAAGGCAAGGGAAGTACATTTTTGCCCTTAGCTCCTGTCTGGAACACAATTATATCACAAAACTTGGTGAAATAATTCGTTACTTGGTGAATATCCAATACACCGATTCTGAAGGAAAAGAATGGACATTTATAGATTTTCAATTTTTTTGTTTAATCACCACCCTACCCATGTCATGTGACCTCTTCTGTTTGCACTCAAACTTATTTTGCAGGATGTTAACATCCATTGTACTTGAATAATGTCAATTGCATGTGAAATGACCTTATATTTTGGACAGGAGAATTTTTTACAGGTTATCTATGGTTGGAAAGCAATATCCCAATTATGGACAAGAAAAGGGTGTGTCAGATCACATGATTGGAGGCATTAGCAACATGTCTCCCAAAAATGAAGTCTGAGCAACTTGAAGATGCATATGTTGCACTTAATACACACCTTTGTAATGAACTTGAATTTTTAACCACCCACTCCAACCTTAGTGTGGTTCTGAATTAGTGTCCATTATAAGAGAAGGCAAGGGAAGTACATTTTTGCCCTTAGCTCCTGTCTGGAACACAATTATATCACAAAACTTGGTGAAATAATTCGTTACTTGGTGAATATCCAATACACCGATTCTGAAGGAAAAGAATGGACATTTATAGATTTTCAATTTTTTTGTTTAATCACCACCCTACCCATGTCATGTGACCTCTTCTGTTTGCACTCAAACTTATTTTGCAGGATGTTAACATCCATTGTACTTGAATAATGTCAATTGCATGTGAAATGACCTTATATTTTGGACAGGAGAATTTTTTACAGGTTATCTATGGTTGGAAAGCAATATCCCAATTATGGACAAGAAAAGGGTGTGTCAGATCACATGATTGGAGGCATTAGCAACATGTCTCCCAAAAATGAAGTCTGAGCAACTTGAAGATGCATATGTTGCACTTAATACACACCTTTGTAATGAACTTGAATTTTTAACCACCCACTCCAACCTTAGTGTGGTTCTGAATTAGTGTCCATTATAAGAGAAGGCAAGGGAAGTACATTTTTGCCCTTAGCTCCTGTCTGGAACACAATTATATCACAAAACTTGGTGAAATAATTCGTTACTTGGTGAATATCCAATACACCGATTCTGAAGGAAAAGAATGGACATTTATAGATTTTCAATTTTTTTGTTTAATCACCACCCTACCCATGTCATGTGACCTCTTCTGTTTGCACTCAAACTTATTTTGCAGGATGTTAACATCCATTGTACTTGAATAATGTCAATTGCATGTGAAATGACCTTATATTTTGGACAGGAGAATTTTTTACAGGTTATCTATGGTTGGAAAGCAATATCCCAATTATGGACAAGAAAAGGGTGTGTCAGATCACATGATTGGAGGCATTAGCAACATGTCTCCCAAAAATGAAGTCTGAGCAACTTGAAGATGCATATGTTGCACTTAATACACACCTTTGTAATGAACTTGAATTTTTAACCACCCACTCCAACCTTAGTGTGGTTCTGAATTAGTGTCCATTATAAGAGAAGGCAAGGGAAGTACATTTTTGCCCTTAGCTCCTGTCTGGAACACAATTATATCACAAAACTTGGTGAAATAATTCGTTACTTGGTGAATATCCAATACACCGATTCTGAAGGAAAAGAATGGACATTTATAGATTTTCAATTTTTTTGTTTAATCACCACCCTACCCATGTCATGTGACCTCTTCTGTTTGCACTCAAACTTATTTTGCAGGATGTTAACATCCATTGTACTTGAATAATGTCAATTGCATGTGAAATGACCTTATATTTTGGACAGGAGAATTTTTTACAGGTTATCTATGGTTGGAAAGCAATATCCCAATTATGGACAAGAAAAGGGTGTGTCAGATCACATGATTGGAGGCATTAGCAACATGTCTCCCAAAAATGAAGTCTGAGCAACTTGAAGATGCATATGTTGCACTTAATACACACCTTTGTAATGAACTTGAATTTTTAACCACCCACTCCAACCTTAGTGTGGTTCTGAATTAGTGTCCATTATAAGAGAAGGCAAGGGAAGTACATTTTTGCCCTTAGCTCCTGTCTGGAACACAATTATATCACAAAACTTGGTGAAATAATTCGTTACTTGGTGAATATCCAATACACCGATTCTGAAGGAAAAGAATGGACATTTATAGATTTTCAATTTTTTTGTTTAATCACCACCCTACCCATGTCATGTGACCTCTTCTGTTTGCACTCAAACTTATTTTGCAGGATGTTAACATCCATTGTACTTGAATAATGTCAATTGCATGTGAAATGACCTTATATTTTGGACAGGAGAATTTTTTACAGGTTATCTATGGTTGGAAAGCAATATCCCAATTATGGACAAGAAAAGGGTGTGTCAGATCACATGATTGGAGGCATTAGCAACATGTCTCCCAAAAATGAAGTCTGAGCAACTTGAAGATGCATATGTTGCACTTAATACACACCTTTGTAATGAACTTGAATTTTTAACCACCCACTCCAACCTTAGTGTGGTTCTGAATTAGTGTCCATTATAAGAGAAGGCAAGGGAAGTACATTTTTGCCCTTAGCTCCTGTCTGGAACACAATTATATCACAAAACTTGGTGAAATAATTCGTTACTTGGTGAATATCCAATACACCGATTCTGAAGGAAAGAATGGACATTTATAGATTTTCAATTTTTTTGTTTAATCACCACCCTACCCATGTCATGTGACCTCTTCTGTTTGCACTCAAACTTATTTTGCAGGATGTTAACATCCATTGTACTTGAATAATGTCAATTGCATGTGAAATGACCTTATATTTTGGACAGGAGAATTTTTTACAGGTTATCTATGGTTGGAAAGCAATATCCCAATTATGGACAAGAAAAGGGTGTGTCAGATCACATGATTGGAGGCATTAGCAACATGTCTCCCAAAAATGAAGTCTGAGCAACTTGAAGATGCATATGTTGCACTTAATACACACCTTTGTAATGAACTTGAATTTTTAACCACCCACTCCAACCTTAGTGTGGTTCTGAATTAGTGTCCATTATAAGAGAAGGCAAGGGAAGTACATTTTTGCCCTTAGCTCCTGTCTGGAACACAATTATATCACAAAACTTGGTGAAATAATTCGTTACTTGGTGAATATCCAATACACCGATTCTGAAGGAAAAGAATGGACATTTATAGATTTTCAATTTTTTTGTTTAATCACCACCCTACCCATGTCATGTGACCTCTTCTGTTTGCACTCAAACTTATTTTGCAGGATGTTAACATCCATTGTACTTGAATAATGTCAATTGCATGTGAAATGACCTTATATTTTGGACAGGAGAATTTTTTACAGGTTATCTATGGTTGGAAAGCAATATCCCAATTATGGACAAGAAAAGGGTGTGTCAGATCACATGATTGGAGGCATTAGCAACATGTCTCCCAAAAATGAAGTCTGAGCAACTTGAAGATGCATATGTTGCACTTAATACACACCTTTGTAATGAACTTGAATTTTTAACCACCCACTCCAACCTTAGTGTGGTTCTGAATTAGTGTCCATTATAAGAGAAGGCAAGGGAAGTACATTTTTGCCCTTAGCTCCTGTCTGGAACACAATTATATCACAAAACTTGGTGAAATAATTCGTTACTTGGTGAATATCCAATACACCGATTCTGAAGGAAAAGAATGGACATTTATAGATTTTCAATTTTTTTGTTTAATCACCACCCTACCCATGTCATGTGACCTCTTCTGTTTGCACTCAAACTTATTTTGCAGGATGTTAACATCCATTGTACTTGAATAATGTCAATTGCATGTGAAATGACCTTATATTTTGGACAGGAGAATTTTTTACAGGTTATCTATGGTTGGAAAGCAATATCCCAATTATGGACAAGAAAAGGGTGTGTCAGATCACATGATTGGAGGCATTAGCAACATGTCTCCCAAAAATGAAGTCTGAGCAACTTGAAGATGCATATGTTGCACTTAATACACACCTTTGTAATGAACTTGAATTTTTAACCACCCACTCCAACCTTAGTGTGGTTCTGAATTAGTGTCCATTATAAGAGAAGGCAAGGGAAGTACATTTTTGCCCTTAGCTCCTGTCTGGAACACAATTATATCACAAAACTTGGTGAAATAATTCGTTACTTGGTGAATATCCAATACACCGATTCTGAAGGAAAAGAATGGACATTTATAGATTTTCAATTTTTTTGTTTAATCACCACCCTACCCATGTCATGTGACCTCTTCTGTTTGCACTCAAACTTATTTTGCAGGATGTTAACATCCATTGTACTTGAATAATGTCAATTGCATGTGAAATGACCTTATATTTTGGACAGGAGAATTTTTTACAGGTTATCTATGGTTGGAAAGCAATATCCCAATTATGGACAAGAAAAGGGTGTGTCAGATCACATGATTGGAGGCATTAGCAACATGTCTCCCAAAAATGAAGTCTGAGCAACTTGAAGATGCATATGTTGCACTTAATACACACCTTTGTAATGAACTTGAATTTTTAACCACCCACTCCAACCTTAGTGTGGTTCTGAATTAGTGTCCATTATAAGAGAAGGCAAGGGAAGTACATTTTTGCCCTTAGCTCCTGTCTGGAACACAATTATATCACAAAACTTGGTGAAATAATTCGTTACTTGGTGAATATCCAATACACCGATTCTGAAGGAAAAGAATGGACATTTATAGATTTCAATTTTTTTGTTTAATCACCACCCTACCCATGTCATGTGACCTCTTCTGTTTGCACTCAAACTTATTTTGCAGGATGTTAACATCCATTGTACTTGAATAATGTCAATTGCATGTGAAATGACCTTATATTTTGGACAGGAGAATTTTTTACAGGTTATCTATGGTTGGAAAGCAATATCCCAATTATGGACAAGAAAAGGGTGTGTCAGATCACATGATTGGAGGCATTAGCAACATGTCTCCCAAAAATGAAGTCTGAGCAACTTGAAGATGCATATGTTGCACTTAATACACACCTTTGTAATGAACTTGAATTTTTAACCACCCACTCCAACCTTAGTGTGGTTCTGAATTAGTGTCCATTATAAGAGAAGGCAAGGGAAGTACATTTTTGCCCTTAGCTCCTGTCTGGAACACAATTATATCACAAAACTTGGTGAAATAATTCGTTACTTGGTGAATATCCAATACACCGATTCTGAAGGAAAAGAATGGACATTTATAGATTTTCAATTTTTTGTTTAATCACCACCCTACCCATGTCATGTGACCTCTTCTGTTTGCACTCAAA
>JAOWCC010000976.1:0-46799 GCA_030867875.1 Actinernus sp. WN-2022 | reverse complement strand
TAAAATTCTCAAACGGAGAGATTCCATCTTTCCAGCAAATTCATAGATTCCTGATCGCGAGCTAATGTTAAAAAACGTTCAATGTGCCGTACAATTCTCAAACGGAGAGATTCCATCTTTCCAGCAAATTCAAGGATTCCTGATCGCGAGCTAATGTTAAAAACGTTCAATGTGCCGTAAAATTCTCAAACGGAGAGATTCCATCTTTCCAGCAAATTCATAGATTCCTGATCGCGAGCTAATATTAAAAACGTTCAATGTGCCGTAAAATTCTGAAACGGAGAGATTCCATCTTTCCAGCAAATTCATAGTTCAATGTGCCTTAAATTCTCAAACGGAGAGATTCCATCTTTCCAGCAAATTCATAGATTCCTGATCGCGAGCTAATATTAAAAACGTTCAATGTGCCGTAAAATTCTCAAACGGAGAGATTCCATCTTTCCAGCAAATTCATAGATTCCTGATCGAGAGCTAATATTAAAAACGTTCAATGTGCCGTAAAATTCTGAAACGGAGGGATTCCATCTTTCCAGCAAATTCATAGATTCCTGATCGCGAGCTAATCTTAAAAACGTTCAATGTGCCGTAAAATTCTCAAACGGAGAGATTCCATCTTTCCAGCAAATTCATAGATTCCTGATCGCGAGCTAATATTAAAAACGTTCAATGTGCCGTAAAATTCTGAAACGGAGAGATTCCATCTTTCCAGCAAATTCATAGATTCATGATCGCGAGCTAATATTAAAAACGTTCAAAGTGCCGTAAAATTCTCAAACGGAGAGATTCCATCTTTCCAGCAAATTCATAGATTCCTGATCGCGAGCTAATATTAAAAACGTTCAATATGCCGTAATATTCTCAAACGGAGAGATTCCATCTTTCCAGGAAATTCATAGATTCCTGATCGCGAGCTAATATTAAAAACGTTCAATGTGCCGTAAAATTCTCAAACGGAGAGATTCCATCTTTCCAGCAAATTCATAGATTCCTGATCGCGAGCTAATATTAAAAACGTTCAATGTGCCGTAAAATTCTCAAACGGAGGGATTCCATCTTTCCAGCAAATTCATAGATTCCTGATCGCGAGCTAATATTAAAAACGTTCAATGTGCCGTAAAATTCTCAAACGGAGAGATTCCATCTTTCCAGCAAATTCATACATTCCTGATCGCGAGCTAATATTAAAAACGTTCAATGTGCCGTAAAATTCTCAAACGGAGAGATTCCATCTTTCCAGCAAATTCATAGATTCCTGATCGCGAGCTAATATTAAAAACGTTCAATGTGCCGTAAAATTCTCAAACGGAGAGATTTCCATCTTTCCAGCAAATTCATAGATTCCTGATCGCGAGCTAATATTAAAAACGTTGAAAGTGCCGTAAAATTCTCAAACGGAGAGATTCCATCTTTCCAACAAATTCATAGATTCCTGATCGCGAGCTAATATTAAAAACGTTCAATGTGCCGTAATATTCTCAAACGGAGAGATTCCATCTTTCCAGGAAATTCATAGATTCCTGATCGCGAGCTAATATTAAAAACGTTCAATGTGCCGTAAAATTCTGAAACGGAGAGATTCCATCTCTCCAGCAAATTCATAGATTCCTGATCGCGAGCTAATATTAAAAACGTTCAAAGTGCCGTAAAATTCTCAAACGGAGAGATTTCATCTTTCCAGCCAATTCATAGATTCCTGATCGCGAGCTAATATTAAAAACGTTCAATGTGCCGTAAAATTCTCAAACGGAGAGATTCCATCTTTCAGCAAATTCATAGATTCCTGATCGCGAGCTAATATTAAAAAACGTTCAATGTGCCGTAAAATTCTCAAACGGAGAGATTCCATCTTTCCAGCAAATTCATAGATTCCTGATCGAGAGCTAATATTAAAACGTTCAATGTGCCGTAAAATTCTGAAACGGAGAGATTCCATCTCTCCAGCAAATTCATAGATTCCTGATCGCGAGCTAATATTAAAAACGTTCAAAGTGCCCGTAAAATTCTCAAACGGAGAGATTTCATCTTTCCAGCCAATTCATAGATTCCTGATCGCGAGCTAATATTAAAAACGTGCAATGTGCCGTAAAATTCTCAAACGGAGAGATTCCATCTTTCCAGCAAATTCATAGATTCCTGATCGCGAGCTAATATTAAAACGTTCAATGTGCCGTAAAATTCTGAAACGGAGAGATTCCATCTTTCCAGCAAATTCATAGATTCTTAATCGAGAGCTAATATTAAAAACGTTCAATGTGCCGTAAAATTCTGAAACGGAGAGATTCCATCTTTCCAGCAAATTCATAGATTCCTGATCGCGAGCTAATATTAAAAACGTTCAATGTGCCGTAAAATTCTGAAACGGAGAGATTCCATCTTTCCAGCAAATTCATAGATTCCTGATCGAGACGCTAATATTAAAAACGTTCAATGTGAGGTAAAATTCTGAAACGAGAGAGATTCCATCTTTCCAGCAAATTCATAGATTCCTGATCGCGAGCTAATATTAAAAACGTTCAATGTGCCGTAAAATTCTGAAACGGAGAGATTCCATCTTTCCAGCAAATTCATAGATTCTTAATCGAGAGCTAATATTAAAAACGTTCAATGTGCCGTAAAATTCTGAAACGGAGAGATTCCATCTTTCCAGCAAATTCATAGATTCCTGATCGCGAGCTAATATTAAAAACGTTCAATGTGCCGTAAAATTCTGAAACGGAGAGATTCCATCTTTCCAGCAAATTCATAGATTCCTGATCGCGAGCTAATATTAAAAACGTTCAATGTGCCGTAAAATTCTCAAACGGAGAGATTCCATCTTTCGAGCAAATTCATAGATTCCTGATCGAGAGCTAATATTAAAAACGTTCAATGTGCCGTAAAATTCTCAAACGGAGAGATTCCATCTTTCCAGCAAATTCATAGATTCCTGATCGAGAGCTAATATTAAAAACGTTCAATGTGCCGTAAAATTCTCAAACGGAGAGATTCCATCTTTCCAGCAAAATTCATAGATTCCTGATCGAGAGCTAATATTAAAAACGTTCAATGTGCCGTAAAATTCTGAAACGGAGAGATTCCATCTCTCCAGCAAATTCATAGATTCCTGATCGCGAGCTAATATTAAAAACGTTCAAAGTGCCGTAAAATTCTCAAACGGAGAGATTTCATCTTTCCAGCCAATTCATAGATTCCTGATCGCGAGCTAATATTAAAAACGTGCAATGTGCCGTAAAATTCTCAAACGGAGAGATTCCATCTTTCCAGCAAATTCATAGATTCCTGATCGCGAGCTAATATTAAAAACGTTCAATGTGCCGTAAAATTCTCAAACGGAGAGATTTCATCTTTCCAGCCAATTCATAGATTCCTGATCGCGAGCTAATATTAAAAACGTGCAATGTGCCGTAAAATTCTCAAACGGAGAGATTCCATCTTTCCAGCAAATTCATAGATTCCTGATCGCGAGCTAATATTAAAAACGTTCAATGTGCCGTAAAATTCTGAAACGGAGAGATTCCATCTTTCCAGCAAATTCATAGATTCTTAATCGAGAGCTAATATTAAAAACGTTCAATGTGCCGTAAAATTCTGAAACGGAGAGATTCCATCTTTCCAGCAAATTCATAGATTCCTGATCGCGAGCTAATATTAAAAACGTTCAATGTGCCGTAAAATTCTGAAACGGAGAGATTCCATCTTTCCAGCAAATTCCATAGATTCCTGATCGAGAGCTAATATAAAAACGTTCAATGTGAGGTAAAATTCTGAAACGGAGAGATTCCATCTTTCCAGCAAATTCATAGATTCCTGATCGCGAGCTAATATTAAAAACGTTCAATGTGCCGTAAAATTCTGAAACGGAGAGATTCCATCTTTCCAGCAAATTCATAGATTCTTAATCGAGAGCTAATATTAAAAACGTTCAATGTGCCGTAAAATTCTGAAACGGAGAGATTCCATCTTCTCCAGCAAATTCATAGATTCCTGATCGCGAGCTAATATTAAAAACGTTCAATGTGCCGTAAAATTCTGAAACGGAGAGATTCCATCTTTCCAGCAAATTCATAGATTCCTGATCGCGAGCTAATATTAAAAACGTTCAATGTGCCGTAAAATTCTCAACGGAGAGATTCCATCTTTCGAGCAAATTCATAGATTCCTGATCGAGAGCTAATATTAAAAACGTTCAATGTGCCGTAAAATTCTCAAACGGAGAGATTCCATCTTTCCAGCAAATTCATAGATTCCTGATCGAGAGCTAATATTAAAAACGTTCAATGTGCCGTAAAATTCTCAAACGGAGAGATTCCATCTTTCCAGCAAATTCATAGAATCCTGATCGCGAGCTAATATTAAAAACGTTCAATGTGCCGTAACATCCTCAAACGGAGAGATTCCATCTTTCCAGCAAATTCATAGATTCCTGATCGCGAGCTAATATTAAAAACGTTGAAAGTGCCGTAAAATTCTCAAACGGAGAGATTCCATCTTTCCAACAAATTCATAGATTCCTGATCGCGAGTTAATATTAAAAACGTTCAATGTGCCGTAAAATTCTCAAACGGAGAGATTCCATCTTTCCTACAAATTCATAGATTCCTGAACTCGAGCTAATGTTAAAAACGTTCAATGTGCCGTAAAATTCTCAAACGGAGAGATTCCATCTTTCCAGCAAATTCATAGATTCCTGATCGCGAGCTAATGTTAAAAACGTTCAATGTGCCGTAAAATTCTCAAACGGAGAGATTCCATCTTTCCAGCAAATTCATAGATTCCTGATCGCGAGCTAATGTTAAAAACGTTCAATGTGCCGTAAAATTCTCAAACGGAGAGATTCCATCTTTCCAGCAAATTCATAGATTCCTGATCGGGAGCTAATGTTAAAAACGTTCAATGTGCCGTAAAATTCTCAAACGGAGAGATTCCATCTTTCAGCAAATTCATAGAATCCTGCTCGGGAGCTAATTGTTAAAACGTTCAATGTGCCGTAAAATTCTCAAACGGAGAGATTCCATCTTTCCTGATCGCGAGCTAATGTTAAAAACGTTCAATGTGCCGTAAAATTCTCAAACGGAGAGATTCCATCTTTCCAGCAAATTCATAGATTCCTGATCGCGAGCTAATGTTAAAAAACGTTCAATGTGCCGTAAAATTCTCAAACGGAGAGATTCCATCTTTCCAGCAAATTCATAGATTCCTGATCGCGAGCTGATATTAAAAAACGTTCAATGTGCCGTAAAATTCTGAAACGGAGAGATTCCATCTTTCCAACAAATTCATAGATTCCTGATCGCGAGTTAATATTAAAAACGTTCAATGTGCCGTAAAATTCTCAAACGGAGAGATTCCATCTTTCCTACAAATTCATAGATTCCTGAACTCGAGCTAATGTTAAAAACGTTCAATGTGCCGTAAAATTCTCAAACGGAGAGATTCCATCTTTCCAGCAAATTCATAGATTCCTGATCGCGAGCTAATGTTAAAAACGTTCAATGTGCCGTAAAATTCTCAAACGGAGGGATTCCATCTTTCCAGCAAATTCATAGATTCCTGATCGCGAGCTAATGTTAAAAACGTTCAATGTGCCGTAAAATTCTCAAACGGAGAGATTCCATCTTTCCAGCAAATTCATAGATTCCTGATCGGGAGCTAATGTTAAAAACGTTCAATGTGCCGTAAAATTCTCAAACGGAGAGATTCCATCTTTCCAGCAAATTCATAGAATCCTGCTCGGGAGCTAATGTTAAAAACGTTCAATGTGCCGTTAAAATTCTCAAACGGAGAGATTCCATCTTTCCTGATCGCGAGCTAATGTTAAAAACGTTCAATGTGCCGTAAAATTCTCAAACGGAGAGATTCCATCTTTCCAGCAAATTCATAGATTCCTGATCGCGAGCTAATGTTAAAAAACGTTCAATGTGCCGTAAAATTCTCAAACGGAGAGATTCCATCTTTCCAGCAAATTCATAGATTCCTGATCGCGAGCTGATATTAAAAACGTTCAATGTGCCGTAAAATTCTGAAACGGAGAGATTCCATCTTTCCAGCAAATTCATAGATTCCTGATCGCGAGCTAATATTAAAAACGTTCAATGTGCCGTAAAATTCTCAAACGGAGAGATTCCATCTTTCCAGCAAATTCATAGATTCCTGATCGAGAGCTAATATTAAAAACGTTCAATGTGCCGTAAAATTCTCAACGGAGAGATTCCATCTTTCCAGCAAATTCATAGATTCCTGATCGAGAGCTAATATTAAAAACGTTCAATGTGCCGTAAAATTCTCAAACGGAGAGATTCCATCTTTCCAGCAAATTCATAGAATCCTGATCGCGAGCTAATATTAAAAACGTTCAATGTGCCGTAAAATCCTCAAACGGAGAGATTCCATCTTTCCAGCAAATTCATAGATTCATGATCGCGAGCTAATATTAAAAACGTGAAAGTGCCGTAAAATTCTCAAACGGAGAGATTCCATCTTTCCAACAAATTCATAGATTCCTGATCGCGAGTTAATATTAAAAACGTTCAATGTGCCGTAAAATTCTCAAACGGAGAGATTCCATCTTTCCTACAAATTCATAGATTCCTGAACTCGAGCTAATGTTAAAAACGTTCAATGTGCCGTAAAATTCTCAAACGGAGAGATTCCATCTTTCAGCAAATTCATAGATTCCTGATCGCGAGCTAATGTTAAAAACGTTCAATGTGCCGTAAAATTCTCAAACGGAGAGGATTCCATCTTTCCAGCAAATTCATAGATTCCTGATCGCGAGCTTATGTTAAAAACGTTCAATGTGCCCGTAAAATTCTCAAACGGAGAGATTCCATCTTTCCAGCAAATTCATAGATTCCTGATCGGGAGCTAATGTTAAAAACGTTCAATGTGCCGTAAAATTCTCAAACGGAGAGATTCCATCTTTCCAGCAAATTCATAGAATCCTGCTCGGGAGCTAATGTTAAAAACGTTCAATGTGCCGTAAAATTCTCAACGGAGAGATTCCATCTTTCCTGATCGCGAGCTAATGTTAAAAACGTTCAATGTGCCGTAAAATTCTCAAACGGAGAGATTCCATCTTTCCAGCAAATTCATAGATTCCTGATCGCGAGCTAATGTTAAAAAACGTTCAATGTGCCGTAAAATTCTCAAACGGAGAGATTCCATCTTTCCAGCAAATTCAAGGATTCCTGATCGCGAGCTAATGTTAAAAACGTTCAATATGCCGTAAAATTCTCAAACGGAGAGATTCCATCTTTCCAGCAAATTCATAGATTCCTGATCGCGAGCTAATATTAAAAACGTTCAATGTGCCGTAAAATTCTGAAGCGGAGAGATTCCATCTTTCCAGCAAATTCATAGTTCAATGTGCCGTAAAATTCTCAAACGGAGAGATTCCATCTTTCCAGCAAATTCATAGATTCCTGATCGCGAGCTAATATTAAAAACGTTCAATGTGCCGTAAAATTCTCAAACGGAGAGATTCCATCTTTCCAGCAAATTCATAGATTCCTGATCGAGAGCTAATATTAAAAACGTTCAATGTGCCGTAAAATTCTGAAACGGAGAGATTCCATCTTTCCAGCAAATTCATAGATTCCTGATCGCGAGCTAATCTTAAAAACGTTCAATGTGCCGTAAAATTCTCAAACGGAGAGATTCCATCTTTCCAGCAAATTCATACATTCCTGATCGCGAGCTAATATTAAAAACGTTCAATGTGCCGTAAAATTCTCAAACGGAGAGATTCCATCTTTCCAGCAAATTCATAGATTCCTGATCGCGAGCTAATATTAAAAACGTTCAATGTGCCGTAAAATTCTCAAACGGAGAGATTCCATCTTTCCTGATCGCGAGCTAATGTTAAAAACGTTCAATGTGCCGTAAAATTCTCAAACGGAGAGATTCCATCTTTCCAGCAAATTCATAGATTCCTGATCGCGAGCTAATGTTAAAAAACGTTCAATGTGCCGTAAAATTCTCAAACGGAGAGATTCCATCTTTCCAGCAAATTCAAGGATTCCTGATCGCGAGCTAATGTTAAAAACGTTCAATATGACGTAAAATTCTCAAACGGAGAGATTCCATCTTTCCAGCAAATTCATAGATTCCTGATCGCGAGCTAATATTAAAAACGTTCAATGTGCCGTAAAATTCTGAAGCGGAGAGATTCCATCTTTCCAGCAAATTCATAGTTCAATGTGCCGTAAAATTCTCAAACGGAGAGATTCCATCTTTCCAGCAAATTCATAGATTCCTGATCGCGAGCTAATGTTAAAAACGTTCAATGTGCCGTAAAATTCTCAAACGGAGAGATTCCATCTTTCCAGCAAATTCATAGATTCCTGATCGCGAGCTAATATTAAAAACGTTCAATGTGCCGTAAAATTCTCAAACGGAGAGATTCCATCTTTCCTACAAATTCATAGATTCCTGAACTCGAGCTAATGTTTAAAACGTTCAATGTGCCGTAAAATTCTCAAACGGAGAGATTCCATCTTTCCAGCAAATTCATAGATTCCTGATCGCGAGCTAATGTTAAAAACGTTCAATGTGCCGTAAAATTCTCAAACGGAGAGATTCCATCTTTCCAGCAAATTCATAGATTCCTGATCGCGAGCTAATGTTAAAAACGTTCAATGTGCCGTAAAATTCTCAAACGGAGAGATTCCATCTTTCCAGCAAATTCATAGATTCCTGATCGCGAGCTAATATTAAAAACGTTCAATGTGCCGTAAAATTCTCAAACGGAGAGATTCCATCTTTCCAGCAAATTCATAGATTCCTGATCGAGAGCTAATATTAAAAACGTTCAATGTGCCGTAAAATTCTGAAACGGAGAGATTCCATCTTTTCAGCAAATTCATAGATTCCTGATCGCGAGCTAATATTAAAAACGTTCAATGTGCCGTAAAATTCTCAAACGGAGAGATTCCATCTTTCCAGCAAATTCATAGATTCCTGATCGCGAGCTAATATTAAAAACGTTCAAAGTGCCGTAAAATTCTCAAACGGAGAGATTTCATCTTTCCAGCAAATTCATAGATTCCTGATCGCGAGCTAATATTAAAAACGTTCAATGTGCTGTAAAATTCTCAAACGGAGAGATTCCATCTTTCCAGCAAATTCATAGATTCCTGATCGCGAGCTAATATTAAAAACGTTCAATGTGCCGTAAAATTCTCAAACGGAGAGATTCCATCTTTCCTACAAATTCATAGATTCCTGATCGCGAGCTAATGTTAAAAACGTTCAATGTGCCGTAAAATTCTCAAACGGAGAGATTCCATCTTTCCAGCAAATTCATAGATTCCTGATCGCGAGCTAATGTTAAAAACGTTCAATGTGCCGTAAAATTCTCAAACGGAGAGATTCCATCTTTCCAGCAAATTCATAGATTCCTGATCGCGAGCTAATGTTAAAAAACGTTCAATGTGCCGTAAAATTCTCAAACGGAGAGATTCCATCTTTCCAGCAAATTCATAGATTCCTGATCGCGAGCTGATATTAAAAACGTTCAATGTGCCGTAAAATTCTGAAACGGAGAGATTCCATCTTTCCAACAAATTCATAGATTCCTGATCGCGAGTTAATATTAAAAACGTTCAATGTGCCGTAAAATTCTCAAACGGAGAGATTCCATCTTTCCTACAAATTCATAGATTCCTGAACTCGAGCTAATGTTAAAAACGTTCAATGTGCCGTAAAATTCTCAAACGGAGAGATTCCATCTTTCCAGCAAATTCATAGATTCCTGATCGCGAGCTAATGTTAAAAACGTTCAATGTGCCGTAAAATTCTCAAACGGAGGGATTCCATCTTTCCAGCAAATTCATAGATTCCTGATCGCGAGCTAATGTTAAAAACGTTCAATGTGCCGTAAAATTCTCAAACGGAGAGATTCCATCTTTCCAGCAAATTCATAGATTCCTGATCGGGAGCTAATGTTAAAAACGTTCAATGTGCCGTAAAATTCTCAAACGGAGAGATTCCATCTTTCCAGCAAATTCATAGAATCCTGCTCGGGAGCTAATGTTAAAAACGTTCAATGTGCCGTAAAATTCTCAAACGGAGAGATTCCATCTTTCCTGATCGCGAGCTAATGTTAAAAACGTTCAATGTGCCGTAAAATTCTCAAACGGAGAGATTCCATCTTTCCAGCAAATTCATAGATTCCTGATCGCGAGCTAATGTTAAAAAACGTTCAATGTGCCGTAAAATTCTCAAACGGAGAGATTCCATCTTTCCAGCAAATTCATAGATTCCTGATCGCGAGCTGATATTAAAAACGTTCAATGTGCCGTAAAATTCTGAAACGGAGAGATTCCATCTTTCCAGCAAATTCATAGATTCCTGATCGCGAGCTAATATTAAAAACGTTCAATGTGCCGTAAAATTCTCAAACGGAGAGATTCCATCTTTCCAGCAAATTCATAGATTCCTGATCGAGAGCTAATATTAAAAACGTTCAATGTGCCGTAAAATTCTCAAACGGAGAGATTCCATCTTTCCAGCAAATTCATAGATTCCTGATCGAGAGCTAATATTAAAAACGTTCAATGTGCCGTAAAATTCTCAAACGGAGAGATTCCATCTTTCCAGCAAATTCATAGAATCCTGATCGCGAGCTAATATTAAAAACGTTCAATGTGCCGTAAAATCCTCAAACGGAGAGATTCCATCTTTCCAGCAAATTCATAGATTCATGATCGCGAGCTAATATTAAAAACGTTGAAAGTGCCGTAAAATTCTCAAACGGAGAGATTCCATCTTTCCAACAAATTCATAGATTCCTGATCGCGAGTTAATATTAAAAACGTTCAATGTGCCGTAAAATTCTCAAACGGAGAGATTCCATCTTTCCTACAAATTCATAGATTCCTGAACTCGAGCTAATGTTAAAAACGTTCAATGTGCCGTAAAATTCTCAAACGGAGAGATTCCATCTTTCCAGCAAATTCATAGATTCCTGATCGCGAGCTAATGTTAAAAACGTTCAATGTGCCGTAAAATTCTCAAACGGAGAGATTCCATCTTTCCAGCAAATTCATAGATTCCTGATCGGGAGCTAATGTTAAAAACGTTCAATGTGCCGTAAAATTCTCAAACGGAGAGATTCCATCTTTCCAGCAAATTCATAGAATCCTGCTCGGGAGCTAATGTTAAAAACGTTCAATGTGCCGTAAAATTCTCAAACGGAGAGATTCCATCTTTCCTGATCGCGAGCTAATGTTAAAAACGTTCAATGTGCCGTAAAATTCTCAAACGGAGAGATTCCATCTTTCCAGCAAATTCATAGATTCCTGATCGCGAGCTAATGTTAAAAAACGTTCAATGTGCCGTAAAATTCTCAAACGGAGAGATTCCATCTTTCCAGCAAATTCATAGATTCCTGATCGCGAGCTGATATTAAAAACGTTCAATGTGCCGTAAAATTCTGAAACGGAGAGATTCCATCTTTCCAACAAATTCATAGATTCCTGATCGCGAGTTAATATTAAAAACGTTCAATGTGCCGTAAAATTCTCAAACGGAGAGATTCCATCTTTCCTACAAATTCATAGATTCCTGAACTCGAGCTAATGTTAAAAACGTTCAATGTGCCGTAAAATTCTCAAACGGAGAGATTCCATCTTTCCAGCAAATTCATAGATTCCTGATCGCGAGCTAATGTTAAAAACGTTCAATGTGCCGTAAAATTCTCAAACGGAGGGATTCCATCTTTCCAGCAAATTCATAGATTCCTGATCGCGAGCTAATGTTAAAAACGTTCAATGTGCCGTAAAATTCTCAAACGGAGAGATTCCATCTTTCCAGCAAATTCATAGATTCCTGATCGGGAGCTAATGTTAAAAACGTTCAATGTGCCGTAAAATTCTCAAACGGAGAGATTCCATCTTTCCAGCAAATTCATAGAATCCTGCTCGGGAGCTAATGTTAAAAACGTTCAATGTGCCGTAAAATTCTCAAACGGAGAGATTCCATCTTTCCTGATCGCGAGCTAATGTTAAAAACGTTCAATGTGCCGTAAAATTCTCAAACGGAGAGATTCCATCTTTCCAGCAAATTCATAGATTCCTGATCGCGAGCTAATGTTAAAAAACGTTCAATGTGCCGTAAAATTCTCAAACGGAGAGATTCCATCTTTCCAGCAAATTCATAGATTCCTGATCGCGAGCTGATATTAAAAACGTTCAATGTGCCGTAAAATTCTGAAACGGAGAGATTCCATCTTTCCAGCAAATTCATAGATTCCTGATCGCGAGCTAATATTAAAAACGTTCAATGTGCCGTAAAATTCTCAAACGGAGAGATTCCATCTTTCCAGCAAATTCATAGATTCCTGATCGAGAGCTAATATTAAAAACGTTCAATGTGCCGTAAAATTCTCAAACGGAGAGATTCCATCTTTCCAGCAAATTCATAGATTCCTGATCGAGAGCTAATATTAAAAACGTTCAATGTGCCGTAAAATTCTCAAACGGAGAGATTCCATCTTTCCAGCAAATTCATAGAATCCTGATCGCGAGCTAATATTAAAAACGTTCAATGTGCCGTAAAATCCTCAAACGGAGAGATTCCATCTTTCCAGCAAATTCATAGATTCATGATCGCGAGCTAATATTAAAAACGTTGAAAGTGCCGTAAAATTCTCAAACGGAGAGATTCCATCTTTCCAACAAATTCATAGATTCCTGATCGCGAGTTAATATTAAAAACGTTCAATGTGCCGTAAAATTCTCAAACGGAGAGATTCCATCTTTCCTACAAATTCATAGATTCCTGAACTCGAGCTAATGTTAAAAACGTTCAATGTGCCGTAAAATTCTCAAACGGAGAGATTCCATCTTTCCAGCAAATTCATAGATTCCTGATCGCGAGCTAATGTTAAAAACGTTCAATGTGCCGTAAAATTCTCAAACGGAGAGATTCCATCTTTCCAGCAAATTCATAGATTCCTGATCGCGAGCTAATGTTAAAAACGTTCAATGTGCCGTAAAATTCTCAAACGGAGAGATTCCATCTTTCCAGCAAATTCATAGATTCCTGATCGGGAGCTAATGTTAAAAACGTTCAATGTGCCGTAAAATTCTCAAACGGAGAGATTCCATCTTTCCAGCAAATTCATAGAATCCTGCTCGGGAGCTAATGTTAAAAACGTTCAATGTGCCGTAAAATTCTCAAACGGAGAGATTCCATCTTTCCTGATCGCGAGCTAATGTTAAAAACGTTCAATGTGCCGTAAAATTCTCAAACGGAGAGATTCCATCTTTCCAGCAAATTCATAGATTCCTGATCGCGAGCTAATGTTAAAAAACGTTCAATGTGCCGTAAAATTCTCAAACGGAGAGATTCCATCTTTCCAGCAAATTCAAGGATTCCTGATCGCGAGCTAATGTTAAAAACGTTCAATATGCCGTAAAATTCTCAAACGGAGAGATTCCATCTTTCCAGCAAATTCATAGATTCCTGATCGCGAGCTAATATTAAAAACGTTCAATGTGCCGTAAAATTCTGAAGCGGAGAGATTCCATCTTTCCAGCAAATTCATAGTTCAATGTGCCGTAAAATTCTCAAACGGAGAGATTCCATCTTTCAGCAAATTCATAGATTCCTGATCGCGAGCTAATATTAAAAACGTTCAATGTGCCGTAAAATTCTCAAACGGAGAGATTCCATCTTTCCAGCAAATTCATAGATTCCTGATCGAGAGCTAATATTAAAAACGTTCAATGTGCCGTAAAATTCTGAAACGGAGAGATTCCATCTTTCCAGCAAATTCATAGATTCCTGATCGCGAGCTAATCTTAAAAACGTTCAATGTGCCGTAAAATTCTCAAACGGAGAGATTCCATCTTTCCAGCAAATTCATACATTCCTGATCGCGAGCTAATATTAAAAACGTTCAATGTGCCGTAAAATTCTCAAACGGAGAGATTCCATCTTTCCAGCAAATTCATAGATTCCTGATCGCGAGCTAATATTAAAAACGTTCAATGTGCCGTAAAATTCTCAAACGGAGAGATTCCATCTTTCCTGATCGCGAGCTAATGTTAAAAACGTTCAATGTGCCGTAAAATTCTCAAACGGAGAGATTCCATCTTTCCAGCAAATTCATAGATTCCTGATCGCGAGCTAATGTTAAAAAACGTTCAATGTGCCGTAAAATTCTCAAACGGAGAGATTCCATCTTTCCAGCAAATTCAAGGATTCCTGATCGCGAGCTAATGTTAAAAACGTTCAATATGACGTAAAATTCTCAAACGGAGAGATTCCATCTTTCCAGCAAATTCATAGATTCCTGATCGCGAGCTAATATTAAAAACGTTCAATGTGCCGTAAAATTCTGAAGCGGAGAGATTCCATCTTTCCAGCAAATTCATAGTTCAATGTGCCGTAAAATTCTCAAACGGAGAGATTCCATCTTTCCAGCAAATTCATAGATTCCTGATCGCGAGCTAATGTTAAAAACGTTCAATGTGCCGTAAAATTCTCAAACGGAGAGATTCCATCTTTCCAGCAAATTCATAGATTCCTGATCGCGAGCTAATATTAAAAACGTTCAATGTGCCGTAAAATTCTCAAACGGAGAGATTCCATCTTTCCTACAAATTCATAGATTCCTGAACTCGAGCTAATGTTTAAAACGTTCAATGTGCCGTAAAATTCTCAAACGGAGAGATTCCATCTTTCCAGCAAATTCATAGATTCCTGATCGCGAGCTAATGTTAAAAACGTTCAATGTGCCGTAAAATTCTCAAACGGAGAGATTCCATCTTTCCAGCAAATTCATAGATTCCTGATCGCGAGCTAATGTTAAAAACGTTCAATGTGCCGTAAAATTCTCAAACGGAGAGATTCCATCTTTCCAGCAAATTCATAGATTCCTGATCGCGAGCTAATATTAAAAACGTTCAATGTGCCGTAAAATTCTCAAACGGAGAGATTCCATCTTTCCAGCAAATTCATAGATTCCTGATCGAGAGCTAATATTAAAAACGTTCAATGTGCCGTAAAATTCTGAAACGGAGAGATTCCATCTTTTCAGCAAATTCATAGATTCCTGATCGCGAGCTAATATTAAAAACGTTCAATGTGCCGTAAAATTCTCAAACGGAGAGATTCCATCTTTCCAGCAAATTCATAGATTCCTGATCGCGAGCTAATATTAAAAACGTTCAAAGTGCCGTAAAATTCTCAAACGGAGAGATTTCATCTTTCCAGCAAATTCATAGATTCCTGATCGCGAGCTAATATTAAAAACGTTCAATGTGCTGTAAAATTCTCAAACGGAGAGATTCCATCTTTCCAGCAAATTCATAGATTCCTGATCGCGAGCTAATATTAAAAACGTTCAATGTGCCGTAAAATTCTCAAACGGAGAGATTCCATCTTTCCTACAAATTCATAGATTCCTGATCGCGAGCTAATGTTAAAAACGTTCAATGTGCCGTAAAATTCTCAAACGGAGAGATTCCATCTTTCCAGCAAATTCATAGATTCCTGATCGCGAGCTAATGTTAAAAACGTTCAATGTGCCGTAAATTCTCAAACGGAGAGATTCCATCTTTCCAGCAAATTCATAGATTCCTGATCGCGAGCTAATGTTAAAAACGTTCAATGTGCGTTAAATTCTCAAACGGAGAGATTCCATCTTTCCAGCAAATTCATAGATTCCTGATCGCGAGCTAATGTTAAAAACGTTCAATGTGCCGTTAAATTCTCAAACGGAGAGATTCCATCTTTCCAGCAAATTCATAGATTCCTGATCGCGAGCTAATGTTAAAAACGTTCAATGTGCCGTAAAATTCTCAAACGGAGAAATTCCATCTTTCCAGCAAATTCATAGATTCCTGCTCGGAAGCTAATGTTAAAAACGTTCAATGTGCCGTAAAATTCTCAAACGGAGAGATTCCATCTTTCCAGCAAATTCATAGATTCCTGATCGCGAGCTAATGTTAAAAACGTTCAATGTGCCGTAAAATTCTCAAACGGAGAGATTCCATCTTTCCAGCAAATTCATAGATTCCTGATCGCGAGCTAATGTTAAAAACGTTCAATGTGCCGTAAAATTCTCAAACGGAGAGATTCCATCTTTCCAGCAAATTCATAGATTCCTGATCGCGAGCTAATGTTAAAAACGTTCAATGTGCCGTAAAATTCTCAACGGAGAGATTCCATCTTTCCAGCAAATTCATAGATTCCTGATCGCGAGCTAATATTAAAAACGTTCAATGTGCCGTAAAATTCTGAACGGAGAGATTCCATCTTTCCAGCAAATTCATAGTTCAATGTGCCGTAACATTCTCAAACGGAGAGATTCCATCTTTCCAGCAAATTCATAGATTCCTGATCGCGAGCTAATATTAAAAACGTTCAATGTGCCGTAAAATTCTGAAACGGAGAGATTCCATCTTTCCAGCAAATTCATAGATTCCTGATCGCGAGCTAATCTTAAAAACGTTCAATGTGCCGTAAAATTCTCAAACGGAGAGATTCCATCTTTCCAGCAAATTCATACATTCCTGATCGCGAGCTAATATTAAAAACGTTCAATGTGCCGTAAAATTCTCAAACGGAGAGATTCCATCTTTCCAGCAAATTCATAGATTCCTGATCGCGAGCTAATATTAAAAACGTTCAATGTGCCGTAAAATTCTCAAACGGAGAGATTCCATCTTTCCAGCAAATTCATAGATTCCTGATCGCGAGCTAATATTAAAAACGTTGAAAGTGCCGTAAAATTCTCAAACGGAGAGATTCCATCTTTCCAACAAATTCATAGATTCCTGATCGCGAGTTAATATTAAAAACGTTCAATGTGCCGTAAAATTCTCAAACGGAGAGATTCCATCTTTCCAGCAAATTCATAGATTCCTGATCGCGAGCTAATATTAAAAACGTTGAAAGTGCCGTAAAATTCTCAAACGGAGAGATTCCATCTTTCCAACAAATTCATAGATTCCTGATCGCGAGTTAATATTAAAAACGTTCAATGTGCCGTAAAATTCTCAAACGGAGAGATTCCATCTTTCCAGCAAATTCATAGATTCCTGATCGCGAGCTAATATTAAAAACGTTCAATGTGCCGTAAAATTCTCAAACGGAGAGATTCCATCTTTCCTACAAATTCATAGATTCCTGAACTCGAGCTAATGTTTAAAACGTTCAATGTGTTGTAAAATTCTCAAACGGAGAGATTCCATCTTTCCAGCAAATTCATAGATTCCTGATCGCGAGCTAATGTTAAAAACGTTCAATGTGCCGTAAAATTCTCAAACGGAGAGATTCCATCTTTCCAGCAAATTCATAGATTCCTGATCGCGAGCTAATGTTAAAAACGTTCAATGTGCCGTAAAATTCTCAAACGGAGAGATTCCATCTTTCCAGCAAATTCATAGATTCCTGATCGCGAGCTAATATTAAAAACGTTCAATGTGCCGTAAAATTCTGAAACGGAGAGATTCCATATTTCCAGCAAATTCATAGTTCAATGTGCCGTAAAATTCTCAAACGGAGAGATTCCATCTTTCCAGCAAATTCATAGATTCCTGCTCGGGAGCTAATATTAAAAACGTTCAATGTGCCGTAAAATTCTCAAACGGGGAGATTCCATCTTTCCAGCAAATTCATAGATTCCTGATCGCGAGCTAATATTAAAAACGTTCAATGTGCCGTAAAATTCTCAAACGGAGAGATTCCATCTTTCCAGCAAATTCATAGATTCCTGATCGCGAGCTAATATTAAAAACGTTCAAAGTGCCGTAAAATTCTCAAACGGGGAGATTTCATCTTTCCAGCAAATTCATAGATTCCTGATCGCGAGCTAATATTAAAAACGTTCAATGTGCCGTAAAATTCTCAAACGGAGAGATTCCATCTTTCCAGCAAATTCATAGATTCCTGATCGCGAGCTAATATTAAAAACGTTCAATGTGCCGTAAAATTCTCAAACGGAGAGATTCCATCTTTTCAGCAAATTCATAGATTCCTGATCGCGAGCTAATATTAAAAACGTTCAATGTGCCGTAAAATTCTCAAACGGAGAGATTCCATCTTTCCAGCAAATTCATAGATTCCTGATCGCGAGCTAATATTAAAAACGTTCAAAGTGCCGTAAAATTCTCAAACGGGGAGATTTCATCTTTCAGCAAATTCATAGATTCCTGATCGCGAGCTAATATTAAAAACGTTCAATGTGCCGTAAAATTCTCAAACGGAGAGATTCCATCTTTCCAGCAAATTCATAGATTCCTGATCGCGAGCTAATATTAAAAACGTTCAATGTGCCGTAAAATTCTCAAACGGAGAGATTCCATCTTTCCTACAAATTCATAGATTCCTGATCGCGAGCTAATGTTAAAAACGTTCAATGTGCCGTAAAATTCTCAAACGGAGAGATTCCATCTTTCCAGCAAATTCATAGATTCCTGATCGCGAGCTAATGTTAAAAACGTTCAATGTGCCGTAAAATTCTCAAACGGAGAGATTCCATCTTTCCAGCAAATTCATAGATTCCTGATCGCGAGCTAATGTTAAAAACGTTCAATATGCCGTAAAATTCTCAAACGGAGAGATTCCATCTTTCCAGCAAATTCATAGATTCCTGATCGCGAGCTAATGTTAAAAACGTTCAATGTGCCGTAAAATTCTCAAACGGAGAGATTCCATCTTTCCAGCAAATTCATAGATTCCTGATCGAGAGCTAATATTAAAAACGTTCAATGTGCCGTAAAATTCTGAAACGGAGAGATTCCATCTTTCCAGCAAATTCATAGTTCAATGTGCCGTAAAATTCTCAAACGGAGAGATTCCATCTTTCCAGCAAATTCATAGATTCCTGATCGCGAGCTAATATTAAAAACGTTCAATGTGCCGTAAAATTCTCAAACGGAGAGATCCATCTTTCCAGCAAATTCATAGATTCCTGATCGCGAGCTAATATTAAAAACGTTCAATGTGCCGTAAAATTCTGAAACGGAGAGATTCCATCTTTCCAGCAAATTCATAGATTCCTGATCGCGAGCTAATATTAAAAACGTTCAATGTGCCGTAAAATTCTCAAACGGAGAGATTCCATCTTTCCAGCAAATTCATAGATTCCTGATCGCGAGCTAATATTAAAAACGTTCAATGTGCCGTAATATTCTCAAACGGAGAGATTCAATCTTTCCAGGAAATTCGTAGATTCCTGATCGCGAGCTAATATTAAAAACGTTCAATGTGCCGTAAAATTCTCAAACGGAGAGATTCCATCTTTCCAGCAAATTCATAGATTCCTGATCGCGAGCTAATATTAAAAACGTTCAATGTGCCGTAAATTCTCAAACGGAGAGATTCCATCTTTCCAGCAAATTCATAGATTCCTGATCGCGAGCTAATATTAAAAACGTTCAATGTGCCGTAAAATTCTCAAACGGAGAGATTCCATCTTTCCAGCAAATTCATAGATTCCTGATCGCGAGCTAATATTAAAAACGTTCAATGTGCCGTAAAATTCTGAAACGGAGAGATTCCATATTTCCAGCAAATTCATAGTTCAATGTGCCGTAAAATTCTCAAACGGAGAGATTCCATCTTTCCAGCAAATTCATAGATTCCTGCTCGGGAGCTAATATTAAAAACGTTCAATGTGCCGTAAAATTCTCAAACGGGGAGATTCCATCTTTCCAGCAAATTCATAGATTCCTGATCGCGAGCTAATATTAAAAACGTTCAATGTGCCGTAAAATTCTCAAACGGAGAGATTCCATCTTTCCAGCAAATTCATAGTTCAATGTGCCGTAAAATTCTCAAACGGAGAGATTCCATCTTTCCAGCAAATTCATAGATTCCTGATCGCGAGCTAATATTAAAAACGTTCAATGTGCCGTAAAATTCTCAAACGGAGAGATTCCATCTTTCCAGCAAATTCATAGATTCCTGATCGAGAGCTAATATTAAAAACGTTCAATGTGCCGTAAAATTCTCAAACGGAGAGATTCCATCTTTCCAGCAAATTCATAGATTCCTGCTCGGGAGCTAATATTAAAAACGTTCAATGTGCCGTAAAATTCTCAAACGGGGAGATTCCATCTTTCCAGCAAATTCATAGATTCCTGATCGCGAGCTAATATTAAAAACGTTCAATGTGCCCTAAAATTCTCAAACGGAGAGATTCCATCTTTCCAGCAAATTCATAGATTCCTGATCGCGAGCTAATATTAAAAACGTTCAATGTGCCGTAAAATTCTCAAACGGAGAGATTCCATCTTTCCAGCAAATTCATAGATTCCTGATCGCGAGCTAATATTAAAAACGTTCAATGTGCCGTAAAATTCTCAAACGGAGAGATTCCATCTTTCCAGCAAATTCATAGATTCCTGATCGCGAGCTAATATTAAAAACGTTCAATGTGCCGTAAAATTCTCAAACGGAGAGATTCCATCTTTCCAGCAAATTCATAGATTCCTGATCGAGAGCTAATATTAAAAACGTTCAATGTTCCGTAAAATTCTCAAACGGAGAGATTCCATCTTTCCAGCAAATTCATAGATTCCTGCTCGGGAGCTAATATTAAAAACGTTCAATGTGCCGTAAAATTCTCAAACGGGGAGATTCCATCTTTCCAGCAAATTCATAGATTCCTGATCGCGAGCTAATATTAAAAACGTTCAATGTGCCGTAAAATTCTGAAACGGAGAGATTCCATCTTTCCAGCAAATACATAGTTCAATGTGCCGTAAAATTCTCAAACGGAGAGATTCCTTCTTTCCAGCAAATTCATAGATTCCTGATCGCGAGCTAATATTAAATCGTTCAATGTGCCGTAAAATTCTCAAACGGAGAGATTCCATCTTTCCAGCAAATTCATAGATTCCTGATCGAGAGCTAATATTAAAAACGTTCAATGTGCCGTAAAATTCTGAAACGGAGAGATTCCATCTTTCCAGCAAATTCATAGATTCCTGATCGCGAGCTAATATTAAAAACGTCAATGTGCCGTAAAATTCTCAAACGGAGAGATTCCATCTTTCCAGCAAATTCATAGATTCCTGCTCGGGAGCTAATATTAAAAACGTTCAATGTGCCGTAAAATTCTCAAACGGGGAGATTCCATCTTTCCAGCAAATTCATAGATTCCTGATCGCGAGCTAATATTAAAAACGTTCAATGTGCCCTAAAATTCTCAAACGGAGAGATTCCATCTTTCCAGCAAATTCATAGATTCCTGATCGCGAGCTAATATTAAAAACGTTCAATGTGCCGTAAAATTCTCAAACGGAGAGATTCCATCTTTCCAGCAAATTCATAGATTCCTGATCGCGAGCTAATATTAAAAACGTTCAATGTGCCGTAAAATTCTCAAACGGAGAGATTCCATCTTTCCAGCAAATTCATAGATTCCTGATCGCGAGCTAATATTAAAAACGTTCAATGTGCCGTAAAATTCTCAAACGGAGAGATTCATCTTTCCAGCAAATTCATAGATTCCTGATCGAGAGCTAATATTAAAAACGTTCAATGTTCCGTAAAATTCTCAAACGGAGAGATTCCATCTTTCCAGCAAATTCATAGATTCCTGCTCGGGAGCTAATATTAAAAACGTTCAATGTGCCGTAAAATTCTCAAACGGGGAGATTCCATCTTTCCAGCAAATTCATAGATTCCTGATCGCGAGCTAATATTAAAAACGTTCAATGTGCCGTAAAATTCTGAAACGGAGAGATTCCATCTTTCCAGCAAATACATAGTTCAATGTGCCGTAAAATTCTCAAACGGAGAGATTCCTTCTTTCCAGCAAATTCATAGATTCCTGATCGCGAGCTAATATTAAAATCGTTCAATGTGCCGTAAAATTCTCAAACGGAGAGATTCCATCTTTCCAGCAAATTCATAGATTCCTGATCGAGAGCTAATATTAAAAACGTTCAATGTGCCGTAAAATTCTGAAACGGAGAGATTCCATCTTTCCAGCAAATTCATAGATTCCTGATCGCGAGCTAATATTAAAAACGTTCAATGTGCCGTAAAATTCTCAAACGGAGAGATTCCATCTTTCCAGCAAATTCATAGATTCCTGATCGCGAGCTAATATTAAAAACGTTCAATGTGCCGTAAAATTCTGAAACGGAGAGATTCCATCTTTCCAGCAAATTCATAGCTTCCTGATCGCGAGCTAATATTAAAAACGTTCAATGTGCCGTAAAATTCTCAAACGGAGAGATTCCATCTTTCCAGCAAATTCATAGATTCCTGATCGCGAGCTAATATTAAAAACGTTCAATGTGCCGTAATATTCTCAAACGGAGAGATTCCATCTTTCCAGCAAATTCATAGATTCCTGATCGCGAGCTAATATTAAAAACGTTCAATGTGCCGTAAAATTCTCAAACGGAGAGATTCCATCTTTCCAGCAAATTCATAGATTCCTGATCGCGAGCTAATATTAAAAACGTTCAATGTGCCGTAAAATTCTCAAACGGAGAGATTCCATCATTCCAGCAAATTCATAGATTCCTGATCGCGAGCTAATATTAAAAACGTTCAAAGTGCCGTAAAATTCTCAAACGGAGAGATTCCATCTTTCCAGCAAATTCATAGATTCCTGCTCGGGAGCTAATATTAAAAACGTTCAATGTGCCGTAAAATTCTCAAACGGGGAGATTCCATCTTTCCAGCAAATTCATAGATTCCTGATCGCGAGCTAATATTAAAAACGTTCAATGTGCCGTAAAATTCTGAAACGGAGAGATTCCATCTTTCCAGCAAATTCATAGTTCAATGTGCCGTAAAATTCTCAAACGGAGAGATTCCATCTTTCCAGCAAATTCATAGATTCCTGATCGCGAGCTAATATTAAAAACGTTCAATGTGCCGTAAAATTCTCAAACGGAGAGATTCCATCTTTCCAGCAAATTCATAGATTCCTGATCGAGAGCTAATATTAAAAACGTTCAATGTGCCGTAAAATTCTCAAACGGAGAGATTCCATCTTTCCAGCAAATTCATAGATTCCTGCTCGGGAGCTAATATTAAAAACGTTCAATGTGCCGTAAAATTCTCAAACGGGGAGATTCCATCTTTCCAGCAATTTCATAGATTCCTGATCGCGAGCTAATATTAAAAACGTTCAATGTGCCGTAAAATTCTCAAACGGAGAGATTCCATCTTTCCAGCAAATTCATAGATTCCTGATCGCGAGCTAATGTAAAAACGTTCAATGTGCCGTAAAATTCTCAAACGGAGAGATTCCATCTTTCCAGCAAATTCATAGATTCCTGATCGCGAGCTAATATTAAAAACGTTCAATGTGCCGTAAAATTCTCAAACGGAGAGATTCCATCTTTCCTACAAATTCATAGATTCCTGAACTCGAGCTAATGTTTAAAACGTTCAATGTGCCGTAAAATTCTCAAACGGAGAGATTCCATCTTTCCAGCAAATTCATAGATTCCTGATCGCGAGCTAATGTTAAAAACGTTCAATGTGCCGTAAAATTCTCAAACGGAGAGATTCCATCTTTCCAGCAAATTCATAGATTCCTGATCGCGAGCTAATGTTAAAAACGTTCAATGTGCCGTAAAATTCTCAAACGGAGAGATTCCATCTTTCCAGCAAATTCATAGATTCCTGATCGCGAGCTAATATTAAAAACGTTCAATGTGCCGTAAAATTCTCAAACGGAGAGATTCCATCTTTCCAGCAAATTCATAGATTCCTGATCGAGAGCTAATATTAAAAACGTTCAATGTGCCGTAAAATTCTGAAACGGAGAGATTCCATCTTTTCAGCAAATTCATAGATTCCTGATCGCGAGCTAATATTAAAAACGTTCAATGTGCCGTAAAATTCTCAAACGGAGAGATTCCATCTTTCCAGCAAATTCATAGATTCCTGATCGCGAGCTAATATTAAAAACGTTCAAAGTGCCGTAAAATTCTCAAACGGAGAGATTTCATCTTTCCAGCAAATTCATAGATTCCTGATCGCGAGCTAATATTAAAAACGTTCAATGTGCTGTAAAATTCTCAAACGGAGAGATTCCATCTTTCCAGCAAATTCATAGATTCCTGATCGCGAGCTAATATTAAAAACGTTCAATGTGCCGTAAAATTCTCAAACGGAGAGATTCCATCTTTCCTACAAATTCATAGATTCCTGATCGCGAGCTAATGTTAAAAACGTTCAATGTGCCGTAAAATTCTCAAACGGAGAGATTCCATCTTTCCAGCAAATTCATAGATTCCTGATCGCGAGCTAATGTTAAAAACGTTCAATGTGCCGTAAAATTCTCAAACGGAGAGATTCCATCTTTCCAGCAAATTCATAGATTCCTGATCGCGAGCTAATGTTAAAAACGTTCAATGTGCCGTTAAATTCTCAAACGGAGAGATTCCATCTTTCCAGCAAATTCATAGATTCCTGATCGCGAGCTAATGTTAAAAACGTTCAATGTGCCGTAAAATTCTCAAACGGAGAAATTCCATCTTTCCAGCAAATTCATAGATTCCTGCTCGGAAGCTAATGTTAAAAACGTTCAATGTGCCGTAAAATTCTCAAACGGAGAGATTCCATCTTTCCAGCAAATTCATAGATTCCTGATCGCGAGCTAATGTTAAAAACGTTCAATGTGCCGTAAAATTCTCAAACGGAGAGATTCCATCTTTCCAGCAAATTCATAGATTCCTGATCGCGAGCTAATGTTAAAAACGTTCAATGTGCCGTAAAATTCTCAAACGGAGAGATTCCATCTTTCCAGCAAATTCATAGATTCCTGATCGCGAGCTAATGTTAAAAACGTTCAATGTGCCGTTAAATTCTCAAACGGAGAGATTCCATCTTTCCAGCAAATTCATAGATTCCTGATCGCGAGCTAATGTTAAAAACGTTCAATGTGCCGTAAAATTCTCAAACGGAGAAATTCCATCTTTCCAGCAAATTCATAGATTCCTGCTCGGAAGCTAATGTTAAAAACGTTCAATGTGCCGTAAAATTCTCAAACGGAGAGATTCCATCTTTCCAGCAAATTCATAGATTCCTGATCGCGAGCTAATGTTAAAAACGTTCAATGTGCCGTAAAATTCTCAAACGGAGAGATTCCATCTTTCCAGCAAATTCATAGATTCCTGATCGCGAGCTAATGTTAAAAACGTTCAATGTGCCGTAAAATTCTCAAACGGAGAGATTCCATCTTTCCAGCAAATTCATAGATTCCTGATCGCGAGCTAATGTTAAAAACGTTCAATGTGCCGTAAAATTCTCAAACGGAGAGATTCCATCTTTCCAGCAAATTCATAGATTCCTGATCGCGAGCTAATGTTAAAAACGTTCAATGTGCCGTAAAATTCTGAAACGGAGAGATTCCATCTTTCCAGCAAATTCATAGATTCCTGATCGCGAGCTAATATTAAAAACGTTCAATGTGCCGTAAAATTCTGAAACGGAGAGATTCCATCTTTCCAGCAAATTCATAGATTCCTGATCGCGAGCTAATCTTAAAAACGTTCAATGTGCCGTAAAATTCTGAAACGGAGAGATTCCATCTTTCCAGCAAATTCATAGATTCCTGATCGCGAGCTAATATTAAAACGTTCAATGTGCCGTAAAATTCTGAAACGGAGAGATTCCATCTTTCCAGCAAATTCATAGATTCCTGATCGCGAGCTAATCTTAAAAACGTTCAATGTGCCGTAAAATTCTCAAACGGAGAGATTCCATCTTTCCAGCAAATTCATACATTCCTGATCGCGAGCTAATATTAAAAACGTTCAATGTGCCGTAAAATTCTCAAACGGAGAGATTCCATCTTTCAGCAAATTCATAGATTCCTGATCGCGAGCTAATATTAAAAACGTTCAATGTGCCGTAAAATTCTCAAACGGAGAGATTCCATCTTTCCAGCAAATTCATAGATTCCTGATCGCGAGCTAATATTAAAAACGTTGAAAGTGCCGTAAAATTCTCAAACGGAGAGATTCCATCTTTCCAACAAATTCATAGATTCCTGATCGCGAGTTAATATTAAAAACGTTCAATGTGCCGTAAAATTCTCAAACGGAGAGATTCCATCTTTCCAGCAAATTCATAGATTCCTGATCGCGAGCTAATATTAAAAACGTTGAAAGTGCCGTAAAATTCTCAAACGGAGAGATTCCATCTTTCCAACAAATCATAGATTCCTGATCGCGAGTTAATATTAAAAACGTTCAATGTGCCGTAAAATTCTCAAACGGAGAGAGATTCCATCTTTCCAGCAAATTCATAGATTCCTGATCGCGAGCTAATATTAAAAACGTTCAATGTGCCGTAAAATTCTCAAACGGAGAGATTCCATCTTTCCTACAAATTCATAGATTCCTGAACTCGAGCTAATGTTTAAAACGTTCAATGTGTTGTAAAATTCTCAAACGGAGAGATTCCATCTTTCCAGCAAATTCATAGATTCCTGATCGCGAGCTAATGTTAAAAACGTTCAATGTGCCGTAAAATTCTCAAACGGAGAGATTCCATCTTTCCAGCAAATTCATAGATTCCTGATCGCGAGCTAATGTTAAAAACGTTCAATGTGCCGTAAAATTCTCAAACGGAGAGATTCCATCTTTCCAGCAAATTCATAGATTCCTGATCGAGAGCTAATATTAAAAACGTTCAATGTGCCGTAAAATTCTGAAACGGAGAGATTCCATCTTTTCAGCAAATTCATAGATTCCTGATCGCGAGCTAATATTAAAAACGTTCAATGTGCCGTAAAATTCTCAAACGGAGAGATTCCATCTTTCCAGCAAATTCATAGATTCCTGATCGCGAGCTAATATTAAAAACGTTCAAAGTGCCGTAAAATTCTCAAACGGGGAGATTTCATCTTTCCAGCAAATTCATAGATTCCTGATCGCGAGCTAATATTAAAAACGTTCAATGTGCCGTAAAATTCTCAAACGGAGAGATTCCATCTTTCCAGCAAATTCATAGATTCCTGATCGCGAGCTAATATTAAAAACGTTCAATGTGCCGTAAAATTCTCAAACGGAGAGATTCCATCTTTCCTACAAATTCATAGATTCCTGATCGCGAGCTAATGTTAAAAACGTTCAATGTGCCGTCAAATTCTCAAACGGAGAGATTCCATCTTTCCAGCAAATTCATAGATTCCTGATCGCGAGCTAATGTTAAAAACGTTCAATGTGCCGTAAAATTCTCAAACGGAGAGATTCCATCTTTCCAGCAAATTCATAGATTCCTGATCGCGAGCTAATGTTAAAAACGTTCAATGTGCCGTAAAATTCTCAAACGGAGAGATTCCATCTTTCCAGCAAATTCATAGATTCCTGATCGCGAGCTAATGTTAAAAACGTTCAATGTGCCGTAAAATTCTCAAACGGAGAGATTCCATCTTTCCAGCAAATTCATAGATTCCTGATCGAGAGCTAATATTAAAAACGTTCAATGTGCCGTAAAATTCTGAAACGGAGAGATTCCATCTTTTCAGCAAATTCATAGATTCCTGATCGCGAGCTAATATTAAAAACGTTCAATGTGCCGTAAAATTCTCAAACGGAGAGATTCCATCTTTCCAGCAAATTCATAGATTCCTGATCGCGAGCTAATATTAAAAACGTTCAAAGTGCCGTAAAATTCTCAAACGGGGAGATTTCATCTTTCCAGCAAATTCATAGATTCCTGATCGCGAGCTAATATTAAAAACGTTCAATGTGCCGTAAAATTCTCAAACGGAGAGATTCCATCTTTCCAGCAAATTCATAGATTCCTGATCGCGAGCTAATATTAAAAACGTTCAATGTGCCGTAAAATTCTCAAACGGAGAGATTCCATCTTTTCAGCAAATTCATAGATTCCTGATCGCGAGCTAATATTAAAAACGTTCAATGTGCCGTAAAATTCTCAAACGGAGAGATTCCATCTTTCCAGCAAATTCATAGATTCCTGATCGCGAGCTAATATTAAAAACGTTCAAAGTGCCGTAAAATTCTCAAACGGGGAGATTTCATCTTTCCAGCAAATTCATAGATTCCTGATCGCGAGCTAATATTAAAAACGTTCAATGTGCCGTAAAATTCTCAAACGGAGAGATTCCATCTTTCCAGCAAATTCATAGATTCCTGATCGCGAGCTAATATTAAAAACGTTCAATGTGCCGTAAAATTCTCAAACGGAGAGATTCCATCTTTCCTACAAATTCATAGATTCCTGATCGCGAGCTAATGTTAAAAACGTTCAATGTGCCGTAAAATTCTCAAACGGAGAGATTCCATCTTTCCAGCAAATTCATAGATTCCTGATCGCGAGCTAATGTTAAAAACGTTCAATGTGCCGTAAAATTCTCAAACGGAGAGATTCCATCTTTCCAGCAAATTCATAGATTCCTGATCGCGAGCTAATGTTAAAAACGTTCAATGTGCCGTAAAATTCTCAAACGGAGAGATTCCATCTTTCCAGCAAATTCATAGATTCCTGATCGCGAGCTAATGTTAAAAACGTTCAATGTGCCGTAAAATTCTCAAACGGAGAGATTCCATCTTTCCAGCAAATTCATAGATTCCTGATCGAGAGCTAATATTAAAAACGTTCAATGTGCCGTAAAATTCTGAAACGGAGAGATTCCATCTTTCCAGCAAATTCATAGTTCAATGTGCCGTAAAATTCTCAAACGGAGAGATTCCATCTTTCCAGCAAATTCATAGATTCCTGATCGCGAGCTAATATTAAAAACGTTCAATGTGCCGTAAAATTCTCAAACGGAGAGATTCCATCTTTCCAGCAAATTCATAGATTCCTGATCGCGAGCTAATATTAAAAACGTTCAATGTGCCGTAAAATTCTGAATCGGAGAGATTCCATCTTTCCAGCAAATTCATAGATTCCTGATCGCGAGCTAATATTAAAAACGTTCAATGTGCCGTAAAATTCTCAAACGGAGAGATTCCATCTTTCCAGCAAATTCATAGATTCCTGATCGCGAGCTAATATTAAAAACGTTCAATGTGCCGTAATATTCTCAAACGGAGAGATTCAATCTTTCCAGGAAATTCGTAGATTCCTGATCGCGAGCTAATATTAAAAACGTTCAATGTGCCGTAAAATTCTCAAACGGAGAGATTCCATCTTTTCAGCAAATTCATAGATTCCTGATCGCGAGCTAATATTAAAAACGTTCAATGTGCCGTAAAATTCTCAAACGGAGAGATTCCATCTTTCCAGCAAATTCATAGATTCCTGATCGCGAGCTAATATTAAAAACGTTCAAAGTGCCGTAAAATTCTCAAACGGGGAGATTTCATCTTTCCAGCAAATTCATAGATTCCCTGATCGCGAGCTAATATTAAAAACGTTCAATGTGCCGTAAAATTCTCAAACGGAGAGATTCCATCTTTCCAGCAAAATTCATAGATTCCTGATCGCGAGCTAATATTAAAAACGTTCAATGTGCCGTAAAATTCTCAAACGGAGAGATTCCATCTTTCCTACAAATTCATAGATTCCCTGATCGCGAGCTAATGTTAAAAACGTTCAATGTGCCGTAAAATTCTCAAACGGAGAGATTCCATCTTTCCAGCAAATTCATAGATTCCTGATCGCGAGCTAATGTTAAAAACGTTCAATGTGCCGTAAAATTCTCAAACGGAGAGATTCCATCTTTCCAGCAAATTCATAGATTCCTGATCGCGAGCTAATGTTAAAAACGTTCAATGTGCCGTAAAATTCTCAAACGGAGAGATTCCATCTTTCCAGCAAATTCATAGATTCCTGATCGCGAGCTAATGTTAAAAACGTTCAATGTGCCGTAAAATTCTCAAACGGAGAGATTCCATCTTTCCAGCAAATTCATAGATTCCTGATCGAGAGCTAATATTAAAAACGTTCAATGTGCCGTAAAATTCTGAAACGGAGAGATTCCATCTTTCCAGCAAATTCATAGTTCAATGTGCCGTAAAATTCTCAAACGGAGAGATTCCATCTTTCCAGCAAATTCATAGATTCCTGATCGCGAGCTAATATTAAAAACGTTCAATGTGCCGTAAAATTCTCAAACGGAGAGATTCCATCTTTCCAGCAAATTCATAGATTCCTGATCGCGAGCTAATATTAAAAACGTTCAATGTGCCGTAAAATTCTGAAACGGAGAGATTCCATCTTTCCAGCAAATTCATAGATTCCTGATCGCGAGCTAATATTAAAAACGTTCAATGTGCCGTAAAATTCTCAAACGGAGAGATTCCATCTTTCCAGCAAATTCATAGATTCCTGATCGCGAGCTAATATTAAAAACGTTCAATGTGCCGTAATATTCTCAAACGGAGAGATTCAATCTTTCCAGGAAATTCGTAGATTCCTGATCGCGAGCTAATATTAAAAACGTTCAATGTGCCGTAAAATTCTCAAACGGAGAGATTCATCTTTCCAGCAAATTCATAGATTCCTGATCGCGAGCTAATATTAAAAACATTCAATGTGCCGTAAAATTCTCAAACGGAGAGATTCCATCTTTCAGCAAATTCATAGATTCCTGATCGCGAGCTAATATTAAAAACGTTCAATGTGCCGTAAAATTCTCAAACGGAGAGATTCCATCTTTCCAGCAAATTCATAGATTCCTGATCGCGAGCTAATATTAAAAACGTTCAATGTGCCGTAAAATTCTGAAACGGAGAGATTCCATATTTCCAGCAAATTCATAGTTCAATGTGCCGTAAAATTCTCAAACGGAGAGATTCCATCTTTCCAGCAAATTCATAGATTCCTGCTCGGGAGCTAATATTAAAAACGTTCAATGTGCCGTAAAATTCTCAAACGGGGAGATTCCATCTTTCCAGCAAATTCATAGATTCCTGATCGCGAGCTAATATTAAAAACGTTCAATGTGCCGTAAAATTCTGAAACGGAGAGATTCCATCTTTCCAGCAAATTCATAGATTCCTGATCGCGAGCTAATATTAAAAACGTTCAATGTGCCGTAAAATTCTCAAACGGAGAGATTCCATCTTTCCAGCAAATTCATAGATTCGTGATCGCGAGCTAATATTAAAAACGTTCAATGTGCCGTAAAATTCTCAAACGGAGAGATTCCATCTTTCCAGCAAATTCATAGATTCCTGATCGCGAGCTAATGTTAAAATCGTTCAATGTGCCGTAAAATTCTCAAACGGAGAGATTCCATCTTTCCAGCAAATTCATAGATTCCTGATCGCGAGCTAATGTTAGAAACGTTCAATGTGCCGTAAAATTCTCAAACGGAGAGATTCCATCTTTCCAGCAAATTCATAGATTCCTGATCGCGAGCTAATGTTAAAAACGTTCAATGTGCCGTAAAATTCTCAAACGGAGAGATTCCATCTTTCCAGCAAATTCATAGATTCCTGATCGCGAGCTAATGTTAAAAACGTTCAATGTGCCGTAAAATTCTCAAACGGAGAGATTCCATCTTTCCAGCAAATTCATAGATTCCTGCTCGGGAGCTAATGTTAAAAACGTTCAATGTGCCGTAAAATTCTCAAACGGAGAGATTCCATCTTTCCAGCAAATTCATAGATTCCTGATCGCGAGCTAATGTTAAAATCGTTCAATGTGCCGTAAAATTCTCAAACGGAGAGATTCCATCTTTCCAGCAAATTCATAGATTCCTGATCGCGAGCTAATATTAAAAACGTTCAAAGTGCCGTAAAATTCTCAAACGGAGAGATTCCATCTTTCCAGCAAATTCATAGATTCCTGCTCGGGAGCTAATATTAAAAACGTTCAATGTGCCGTAAAATTCTCAAACGGGGAGATTCCATCTTTCCAGCAAATTCATAGATTCCTGATCGCGAGCTAATATTAAAAACGTTCAATGTGCCGTAAAATTCTGAAACGGAGAGATTCCATCTTTCCAGCAAATTCATAGTTCAATGTGCCGTAAAATTCTCAAACGGAGAGATTCCATCTTTCCAGCAAATTCATAGATTCCTGATCGCGAGCTAATATTAAAAACGTTCAATGTGCCGTAAAATTCTCAAACGGAGAGATTCCATCTTTCCAGCAAATTCATAGATTCCTGATCGAGAGCTAATATTAAAAACGTTCAATGTGCCGTAAAATTCTCAAACGGAGAGATTCCATCTTTCCAGCAAATTCATAGATTCCTGCTCGGGAGCTAATATTAAAAACGTTCAATGTGCCGTAAAATTCTCAAACGGGGAGATTCCATCTTTCCAGCAAATTCATAGATTCCTGATCGCGAGCTAATATTAAAAACGTTCAATGTGCCGTAAAATTCTCAAACGGAGAGATTCCATCTTTCCAGCAAATTCATAGATTCCTGATCGCGAGTTAATATTAAAAACGTTCAATGTGCCGTAAAATTCTCAAACGGAGAGATTCCATCTTTCCAGCAAATTCATAGATTCCTGATCGCGAGCTAATATTAAAAACGTTCAATGTGCCGTAAAATTCTCAAACGGAGAGATTCCATCTTTCCAGCAAATTCATAGTTCAATGTGCCGTAAAATTCTCAAACGGAGAGATTCCATCTTTCCAGCAAATTCATAGATTCCTGATCGCGAGCTAATATTAAAAACGTTCAATGTGCCGTAAAATTCTCAAACGGAGAGATTCCATCTTTCCAGCAAATTCATAGATTCCTGATCGAGAGCTAATATTAAAAACGTTCAATGTGCCGTAAAATTCTCAAACGGAGAGATTCCATCTTTCCAGCAAATTCATAGATTCCTGCTCGGGAGCTAATATTAAAAACGTTCAATGTGCCGTAAAATTCTCAAACGGGGAGATTCCATCTTTCCAGCAAATTCATAGATTCCTGATCGCGAGCTAATATTAAAAACGTTCAATGTGCCCTAAAATTCTCAAACGGAGAGATTCCATCTTTCCAGCAAATTCATAGATTCCTGATCGCGAGCTAATATTAAAAACGTTCAATGTGCCGTAAAATTCTCAAACGGAGAGATTCCATCTTTCCAGCAAATTCATAGATTCCTGATCGCGAGCTAATATTAAAAACGTTCAATGTGCCGTAAAATTCTCAAACGGAGAGATTCCATCTTTCCAGCAAATTCATAGATTCCTGATCGCGAGCTAATATTAAAAACGTTCAATGTGCCGTAAAATTCTCAAACGGAGAGATTCCATCTTTCCAGCAAATTCATAGATTCCTGATCGAGAGCTAATATTAAAAACGTTCAATGTTCCGTAAAATTCTCAAACGGAGAGATTCCATCTTTCCAGCAAATTCATAGATTCCTGCTCGGGAGCTAATATTAAAAACGTTCAATGTGCCGTAAAATTCTCAAACGGGGAGATTCCATCTTTCCAGCAAATTCATAGATTCCTGATCGCGAGCTAATATTAAAAACGTTCAATGTGCCGTAAAATTCTGAAACGGAGAGATTCCATCTTTCCAGCAAATACATAGTTCAATGTGCCGTAAAATTCTCAAACGGAGAGATTCCTTCTTTCCAGCAAATTCATAGATTCCTGATCGCGAGCTAATATTAAAATCGTTCAATGTGCCGTAAAATTCTCAAACGGAGAGATTCCATCTTTCCAGCAAATTCATAGATTCCTGATCGAGAGCTAATATTAAAAACGTTCAATGTGCCGTAAAATTCTGAAACGGAGAGATTCCATCTTTCCAGCAAATTCATAGATTCCTGATCGCGAGCTAATATTAAAAACGTTCAATGTGCCGTAAAATTCTCAAACGGAGAGATTCCATCTTTCCAGCAAATTCATAGATTCCTGATCGCGAGCTAATATTAAAAACGTTCAATGTGCCGTAAAATTCTGAAACGGAGAGATTCCATCTTTCCAGCAAATTCATAGCTTCCTGATCGCGAGCTAATATTAAAAACGTTCAATGTGCCGTAAAATTCTCAAACGGAGAGATTCCATCTTTCCAGCAAATTCATAGATTCCTGATCGCGAGCTAATATTAAAAACGTTCAATGTGCCGTAATATTCTCAAACGGAGAGATTCCATCTTTCCAGCAAATTCATAGATTCCTGATCGCGAGCTAATATTAAAAACGTTCAATGTGCCGTAAAATTCTCAAACGGAGAGATTCCATCTTTCCAGCAAATTCATAGATTCCTGATCGCGAGCTAATATTAAAAACGTTCAATGTGCCGTAAAATTCTCAAACGGAGAGATTCCATCTTTCCAGCAAATTCATAGATTCCTGATCGCGAGCTAATATTAAAAACGTTCAAAGTGCCGTAAAATTCTCAAACGGAGAGATTCCATCTTTCCAGCAAATTCATAGATTCCTGCTCGGGAGCTAATATTAAAAACGTTCAATGTGCCGTAAAATTCTCAAACGGGGAGATTCCATCTTTCCATCAAATTCATAGATTCCTGATCGCGAGCTAATATTAAAAACGTTCAATGTGCCGTAAAATTCTGAAACGGAGAGATTCCATCTTTCCAGCAAATTCATAGTTCAATGTGCCGTAAAATTCTCAAACGGAGAGATTCCATCTTTCCAGCAAATTCATAGATTCCTGATCGCGAGCTAATATTAAAAACGTTCAATGTGCCGTAAAATTCTCAAACGGAGAGATTCCATCTTTCCAGCAAATTCATAGATTCCTGATCGAGAGCTAATATTAAAAACGTTCAATGTGCCGTAAAATTCTCAAACGGAGAGATTCCATCTTTCCAGCAAATTCATAGATTCCTGCTCGGGAGCTAATATTAAAAACGTTCAATGTGCCGTAAAATTCTCAAACGGGGAGATTCCATCTTTCCAGCAATTTCATAGATTCCTGATCGCGAGCTAATATTAAAAACGTTCAATGTGCCGTAAAATTCTCAAACGGAGAGATTCCATCTTTCCAGCAAATTCATAGATTCCTGATCGCGAGTTAATATTAAAAACGTTCAATGTGCCGTAAAATTCTCAAACGGAGAGATTCCATCTTTCCAGCAAATTCATAGATTCCTGATCGCGAGCTAATATTAAAAACGTTCAATGTGCCGTAAAATTCTCAAACGGAGAGATTCCATCTTTCCAGCAAATTCATAGTTCAATGTGCCGTAAAATTCTCAAACGGAGAGATTCCATCTTTCCAGCAAATTCATAGATTCCTGATCGCGAGCTAATATTAAAAACGTTCAATGTGCCGTAAAATTCTCAAACGGAGATATTCCATCTTTCCAGCAAATTCATAGATTCCTGCTCGGGAGCTAATATTAAAAACGTTCAATGTGCCGTAAAATTCTCAAACGGGGAGATTCCATCTTTCCAGCAAATTCATAGATTCCTGATCGCGAGCTAATATTAAAAACGTTCAATGTGCCGTAAAATTCTCAAACGGAGAGATTCCATCTTTCCAGCAAATTCATAGCTTCCTGATCGCGAGCTAATATTAAAAACGTTCAATGTGCCGTAAAATTCTCAAACGGAGAGATTCCATCTTTCCAGCAAATTCATAGATTCCTGATCGCGAGCTAATATTAAAAACGTTCAATGTGCCGTAATATTCTCAAACGGAGAGATTCCATCTTTCCAGCAAATTCATAGATTCCTGATCGCGAGCTAATATTAAAAACGTTCAATGTGCCGTAAAATTCTCAAACGGAGAGATTCCATCTTTCCAGCAAATTCATAGATTCCTGATCGCGAGCTAATATTAAAAACGTTCAATGTGCCGTAAAATTCTCAAACGGAGAGATTCCATCTTTCCAGCAAATTCATAGATTCCTGATCGCGAGCTAATATTAAAAACGTTCAAAGTGCCGTAAAATTCTCAAACGGAGAGATTCCATCTTTCCAGCAAATTCATAGATTCCTGCTCGGGAGCTAATATTAAAAACGTTCAATGTGCCGTAAAATTCTCAAACGGGGAGATTCCATCTTTCCAGCAAATTCATAGATTCCTGATCGCGAGCTAATATTAAAAACGTTCAATGTGCCGTAAAATTCTGAAACGGAGAGATTCCATCTTTCCAGCAAATTCATAGTTCAATGTGCCGTAAAATTCTCAAACGGAGAGATTCCATCTTTCCAGCAAATTCATAGATTCCTGATCGCGAGCTAATATTAAAAACGTTCAATGTGCCGTAAAATTCTCAAACGGAGAGATTCCATCTTTCCAGCAAATTCATAGATTCCTGATCGAGAGCTAATATTAAAAACGTTCAATGTGCCGTAAAATTCTCAAACGGAGAGATTCCATCTTTCCAGCAAATTCATAGATTCCTGCTCGGGAGCTAATATTAAAAACGTTCAATGTGCCGTAAAATTCTCAAACGGGGAGATTCCATCTTTCCAGCAATTTCATAGATTCCTGATCGCGAGCTAATATTAAAAACGTTCAATGTGCCGTAAAATTCTCAAACGGAGAGATTCCATCTTTCCAGCAAATTCATAGATTCCTGATCGCGAGTTAATATTAAAAACGTTCAATGTGCCGTAAAATTCTCAAACGGAGAGATTCCATCTTTCCAGCAAATTCATAGATTCCTGATCGCGAGCTAATATTAAAAACGTTCAATGTGCCGTAAAATTCTCAAACGGAGAGATTCCATCTTTCCAGCAAATTCATAGTTCAATGTGCCGTAAAATTCTCAAACGGAGAGATTCCATCTTTCCAGCAAATTCATAGATTCCTGATCGCGAGCTAATATTAAAAACGTTCAATGTGCCGTAAAATTCTCAAACGGAGATATTCCATCTTTCCAGCAAATTCATAGATTCCTGCTCGGGAGCTAATATTAAAAACGTTCAATGTGCCGTAAAATTCTCAAACGGGGAGATTCCATCTTTCCAGCAAATTCATAGATTCCTGATCGCGAGCTAATATTAAAAACGTTCAATGTGCCGTAAAATTCTCAAACGGAGAGATTCCATCTTTCCAGCAAATTCATAGATTCCTGATCGCGAGCTAATATTAAAAACGTTCAATGTGCCGTAAAATTCTCAAACGGAGAGATTCCATCTTTCCAGCAAATTCATAGATTCCTGATCGCGAGCTAATATTAAAAACGTTCAATGTGCCGTAAAATTCTCAAACGGAGAGATTCCATCTTTCCAGCAAATTCATAGATTCCTGATCGCGAGCTAATATTAAAAACGTTCAATGTGCCGTAAAATTCTCAAACGGAGAGATTCCATCTTTCCAGCAAATTCATAGATTCCTGATCGAGAGCTAATATTAAAAACGTTCAATGTGCCGTAAAATTCTCAAACGGAGAGATTCCATCTTTCCAGCAAATTCATAGATTCCTGCTCGGGAGCTAATATTAAAAACGTTCAATGTGCCGTAAAATTCTCAAACGGGGAGATTCCATCTTTCCAGCAAATTCATAGATTCCTGATCGCGAGCTAATATTAAAAACGTTCAATGTGCCGTAAAATTCTGAAACGGAGAGATTCCATCTTTCCAGCAAATACATAGTTCAATGTGCCGTAAAATTCTCAAACGGAGAGATTCCTTCTTTCCAGCAAATTCATAGATTCCTGATCGCGAGCTAATATTAAAATCGTTCAATGTGCCGTAAAATTCTCAAACGGAGAGATTCCATCTTTCCAGCAAATTCATAGATTCCTGATCGAGAGCTAATATTAAAAACGTTCAATGTGCCGTAAAATTCTGAAACGGAGAGATTCCATCTTTCCAGCAAATACATAGTTCAATGTGCCGTAAAATTCTCAAACGGAGAGATTCCTTCTTTCCAGCAAATTCATAGATTCCTGATCGCGAGCTAATATTAAAATCGTTCAATGTGCCGTAAAATTCTCAAACGGAGAGATTCCATCTTTCCAGCAAATTCATAGATTCCTGATCGAGAGCTAATATTAAAAACGTTCAATGTGCCGTAAAATTCTGAAACGGAGAGATTCCATCTTTCCAGCAAATTCATAGATTCCTGATCGCGAGCTAATATTAAAAACGTTCAATGTGCCGTAAAATTCTCAAACGGAGAGATTCCATCTTTCCAGCAAATTCATAGATTCCTGATCGCGAGCTAATATTAAAAACGTTCAATGTGCCGTAAAATTCTCAAACGGAGAGATTCCATCTTTCCAGCAAATTCATAGATTCCTGTTCGCGAGCTAATATTAAAAACGTTCAAAGTGCCGTAAAATTCTCAAACGGAGAGATTCCATCTTTCCAGCAAATTCATAGATTCCTGCTCGGGAGCTAATATTAAAAACGTTCAATGTGCCGTAAAATTCTCAAACGGGGAGATTCCATCTTTCCAGCAAATTCATAGATTCCTGATCGCGAGCTAATATTAAAAACGTTCAATGTGCCGTAAAATTCTGAAACGGAGAGATTCCATCTTTCCAGCAAATTCATAGTTCAATGTGCCGTAAAATTCTCAAACGGAGAGATTCCATCTTTCCAGCAAATTCATAGATTCCTGATCGCGAGCTAATATTAAAAACGTTCAATGTGCCGTAAAATTCTCAAACGGAGAGATTCCATCTTTCCAGCAAATTCATAGATTCCTGATCGAGAGCTAATATTAAAAACGTTCAATGTGCCGTAAAATTCTCAAACGGAGAGATTCCATCTTTCCAGCAAATTCATAGATTCCTGCTCGGGAGCTAATATTAAAAACGTTCAATGTGCCGTAAAATTCTCAAACGGGGAGATTCCATCTTTCCAGCAAATTCATAGATTCCTGATCGCGAGCTAATATTAAAAACGTTCAATGTGCCGTAAAATTCTCAAACGGAGAGATTCCATCTTTCCAGCAAATTCATAGATTCCTGATCGCGAGTTAATATTAAAAACGTTCAATGTGCCGTAAAATTCTCAAACGGAGAGATTCCATCTTTCCAGCAAATTCATAGATTCCTGATCGCGAGCTAATATTAAAAACGTTCAATGTGCCGTAAAATTCTCAAACGGAGAGATTCCATCTTTCCAGCAAATTCATAGTTCAATGTGCCGTAAAATTCTCAAACGGAGAGATTCCATCTTTCCAGCAAATTCATAGATTCCTGATCGCGAGCTAATATTAAAAACGTTCAATGTGCCGTAAAATTCTCAAACGGAGAGATTCCATCTTTCCAGCAAATTCATAGATTCCTGATCGAGAGCTAATATTAAAAACGTTCAATGTGCCGTAAAATTCTCAAACGGAGATATTCCATCTTTCCAGCAAATTCATAGATTCCTGCTCGGGAGCTAATATTAAAAACGTTCAATGTGCCGTAAAATTCTCAAACGGGGAGATTCCATCTTTCCAGCAAATTCATAGATTCCTGATCGCGAGCTAATATTAAAAACGTTCAATGTGCCGTAAAATTCTCAAACGGAGAGATTCCATCTTTCCAGCAAATTCATAGATTCCTGATCGCGAGCTAATATTAAAAACGTTCAATGTGCCGTAAAATTCTCAAACGGAGAGATTCCATCTTTCCAGCAAATTCATAGATTCCTGATCGCGAGCTAATATTAAAAACGTTCAATGTGCCGTAAAATTCTCAAACGGAGAGATTCCATCTTTCCAGCAAATTCATAGATTCCTGATCGCGAGCTAATATTAAAAACGTTCAATGTGCCGTAAAATTCTCAAACGGAGAGATTCCATCTTTCCAGCAAATTCATAGATTCCTGATCGAGAGCTAATATTAAAAACGTTCAATGTGCCGTAAAATTCTCAAACGGAGAGATTCCATCTTTCCAGCAAATTCATAGATTCCTGCTCGGGAGCTAATATTAAAAACGTTCAATGTGCCGTAAAATTCTCAAACGGGGAGATTCCATCTTTCCAGCAAATTCATAGATTCCTGATCGCGAGCTAATATTAAAAACGTTCAATGTGCCGTAAAATTCTGAAACGGAGAGATTCCATCTTTCCAGCAAATACATAGTTCAATGTGCCGTAAAATTCTCAAACGGAGAGATTCCTTCTTTCCAGCAAATTCATAGATTCCTGATCGCGAGCTAATATTAAAATCGTTCAATGTGCCGTAAAATTCTCAAACGGAGAGATTCCATCTTTCCAGCAAATTCATAGATTCCTGATCGAGAGCTAATATTAAAAACGTTCAATGTGCCGTAAAATTCTGAAACGGAGAGATTCCATCTTTCCAGCAAATTCATAGATTCCTGATCGCGAGCTAATATTAAAAACGTTCAATGTGCCGTAAAATTCTCAAACGGAGAGATTCCATCTTTCCAGCAAATTCATAGATTCCTGATCGCGAGCTAATATTAAAAACGTTCAATGTGCCGTAAAATTCTGAAACGGAGAGATTCCATCTTTCCAGCAAATTCATAGCTTCCTGATCGCGAGCTAATATTAAAAACGTTCAATGTGCCGTAAAATTCTCAAACGGAGAGATTCCATCTTTCCAGCAAATTCATAGATTCCTGATCGCGAGCTAATATTAAAAACGTTCAATGTGCCGTAATATTCTCAAACGGAGAGATTCCATCTTTCCAGCAAATTCATAGATTCCTGATCGCGAGCTAATATTAAAAACGTTCAATGTGCCGTAAAATTCTCAAACGGAGAGATTCCATCTTTCCAGCAAATTCATAGATTCCTGATCGCGAGCTAATATTAAAAACGTTCAATGTGCCGTAAAATTCTCAAACGGAGAGATTCCATCTTTCCAGCAAATTCATAGATTCCTGATCGCGAGCTAATATTAAAAACGTTCAATGTGGCGTAAAATTCTCAAACGGAGAGATTCCATCTTTCCAGCAAATTCATAGATTCCTGATCCCGAGCTAATATTAAAAACGTTCAATGTGCCGTAAAATTCTCAAATGGAGAGATTCCATCTTTCCAAGTAGTATAGTCGGCGGCAGTTAAATACCACTTTTTCTTGTACAACAAAACTCAAAAGGTTGTGAATGTTATGGACGCCTTGTTTTCTTGCACAAGGGGCGTCATAAAGTGAATTCAGAAATCCTCTTCATAACGCCCCTTGTGCAAGAAAAAAGGCGTCCATAACATTCACAACCTTTTGAGTTTTGTTGCACAAGAAAAAGTTGTATTTAACTGACGCCGACTATACTACTATGGGGTAACTAAGGGTCATTCAAAGTGTCACTAGACATTCTTGTACGTAAAATCCAACTTGATAATCCTATTAGAGATATAATTACATATAGTTATATCGATCTCTTCCACTATGGATTATATATCGTGCCTCCCTCTAGAAATTCTGACTAAGATCGTAGAGCATGCAGATCCTTGGTCATTCGCAAGCCTCTCAAGGACATCGAAACGCCTAAACGATGCCGCATCTCTTGCGCGCTACAAAAACGTAGACCAAGTGTTCCGTAAACTAGCACTATGCTTTGGTTTGAGGTCTACTCATAGTGACGACGATCGAGACGAATTGGCTCGAACTTTCGGTATTTCCGCAAGCCCCATCGACGATAGCTTTTCTCTTCTCTACGCCAGCGAATATGGTGATCTTAATGCTGTTAAGTGGCTCATCAAGCACTTACGTTTCGATATGATGGATAGACACGCCAATCACGTTCTACGCGCTGCCCTTGAGCATTGTCATCTTGGTATCGCTAAGCGGCTCATTAAGCACTTCCAGTTCACCAAAGAGGATAAGGCCGTCAGTTTTGCTATATTAGGTGCCAGTAGGAATGGTCATCTTAATAACGTTAAGTGGCTCATGTGACGTTTTCAGATAACCCTAGAGTATGAATGCATTGATCTTGCTATAGAATACGCCTGTAACAATGGTCATCTTGATACCGCTAAATGGTTCGTTAAGTGGCAGTACTCCCAGCTCACAGAGGACGAAAGGGTTGTACTACGCAACTACATGGATGCTCATTCTGCCACGTAGGAAGTCAAAGTGTCACTAGATATTCGCGCACCTAAGAAATCCAAACTTGAAGTATATGTTAAAGGAATGATTATTATACTGTATATTACCACTAAATGGTATTAGTATATATTCTTTATTCCACAATACTAGCTTACGTTGTTATCTTAGTACGCATTAACACCATACAGATCGAACATGTCGAAGAAGAACTCAAATGTAGACGCCGCAATAACTTGTGATTGGTTGATGAGAGGGAAGGACTCAAAATGTCCAAAGAAGATTTCGAAGACAACGAAGTTCTGTTCCCAGCATAACTACCAAATCTCAAAAGGCTGTGCCCCATACGTACCATGCTCGAAGTGCGGTAAAGGATGTCGTACTGATTACGAGCTTTGCTCAGGATGTGACCGTCTCACCATCAAGGTGAAGTCTTCCGGTGTCTATATAAGACGCGCTAAGAAGTCCAGCAAGAAGCTAGAGGATCCAAGAAAGGAGGAGCCAAACATGGTGGAACCGGAGGTAGCATTGCCCGCTGAATCAAGAGTGCTGGAACCAGTGGAAGGTCTTGGAGAGTCTCTCAACCATGCGCTCAACGAGGTGTTGGCTGCCTTGAGGAACGAGAAGGACGCTTAGGAATAGCCACGAAAAAAGAAAAAAGGAAGAATGAAGAAGGTCGTTGCGTGGCCCTCTTCATTCCTCTTCTTTTTTTTTTTTTCTATTGAACGTACGACATCTATAGTTGTATCATGGACGAGCTAGTCAGATTGTTTGGTCCTGGAATTTGTAGAAGCCTGAATATCAAACCACAAGTGGAACGTATTAACACCAGTGAAACATGTTCTGATTGTCTCTGTCCCTTGGAAGTACAAGGAACGGAATTCGTGTGTCCCACATGTGGTCTTGTTTCCGAGGTTGAACCATGTACAGAAACTAAGATCGACATTATTACTACTCGACTGCATATAGTAGGTCCGGACGGGTTTCAGTATCAAAGTGATCTAGACCGCGCAAAACCAAAGCAAAGCGATGATGACATAGAACTGAAACGACGAACGCTACTACAAGAACTACGAGCATACGACACTATTTACAAACAAAGTTATGATTTATCGTTCCCTATGAACGCGTTAGAAATCGTAGCCGACGCATTCACCCAAGTAATGAAAGTTTGTCTCAAGCGTAGTGATGCTAAGAAAAATATTTTAGCTGCTCTACTCTACCATGCATGCATACAATGTGGATTCGTCCGATCTAAAGGTGAGGTCGCTCGCTTCATGCAACTAAGAAACGAAGGCATCCATAATGGAGAGGTCTTCATACGTTCTCTGTGTGACGACGATAAGATTGATGTAGACTTGGATGCTGAGCGCATAGTTCCTCACATTGCGACGACTTTCCTACAACTAGATCTTGTAGGAGTACCTAGGGACGTTCAACAAATAGTCCACGAGGTCGTTACTAAGGCAATGGAAAACAATATAGGCCCCAAATCAATGCTTAAGACGAAAGTCGTTGGAGCAAGTTACGAGGTGCTACGTCGCTCCGGATCGTCTATGTCTTTTAAGGATGTCGTTAAGCGATGTGGCATATTTGGAAATGCGGTCAAGCGTTTTGTCAAGGAGTTGTCTTCTTACCATTCCCACTTCGAACCAATCTACACTAGACATAGGCTAACTAGCAGTAGGACTTGGCAAAGTGAAAGTGAGAACCATGTTCGTTCCTTTCATAGGAAACGTTGATTCTTACATTCCAAGTTTTTCTCGCATTTCCTTTTGCACTTCTTGCTTGAGTTCGGCTCGAACCCGATCCGTGCTTTTTTCACCTATGGAAGCCTTGCGACGAATTTCAGATCTCATGATCTCATACTTATTCGCTTCGTTCAGGATGAGACTGTATTCAGAGTCGGATATGTTTTCATCGCGTAAGGCCTTCGATACTAGATCGCGAATCGTATTGATTTTCGCCTTTGCCAACATAGTTGTCCTTTCATGCTTAGAAACCTTCATTCCTAACTTCTTAGCTCCAAGGGTTGTAGATGCTGAAATTAATCCACATAGTCCACCAATGACTCCAAGTGGTAGACCAATCACTATTCCAACCCCAGTCAACGCTGCGCCCAATCCAGATCCAGATAAGATCACAGATAGACCTCCAGTTGCCACTGCGATTCCATGAACTATTCCTTGAGAACGTGCATATTTCTTGCGTACACCTTCGTAGTGCCTTTCTTGAACTTCTATGTCCGAAAGCGTGTCTCGGATCGTTTGCAGTCTAAAGTTCTTTCCAGTGTCACTAGCAATCTGTGGATAGATACTTGGTGCTGATGGAAACGGTTGAATCGAATCGCCTTCCATTGTACGTCATACATATAGCTTACTCAAGCTTCAACACGTATCGTAGAGGTCGACCACGGAAGTCCATGATGTTGCTTTTGTCGTCGCGAACAGTCAGTCGAAGGCTGTTCCGCATTGTTCCTAGAGCTTGGACTTTCGTTGATTCCATCAAATGATAGGTCCTTCTGTTAAACCAGGTGCCTTCTACGTTAAGGCTAGCTAGTACAGTCGAGCGCTTTCCCTCAAGGAGTGAGAATTTGGGATCCACCGCATCACAGTGGATATATATTGTTTGGATATATTCCATTATCAGGTCGTATTCTCTCACTTTTAATGTTACGTTTCCATCCTCGTCTTCATTTCCTTTGATACCCAATATTTCACAGAGATTTTTACTGAACTTGATTGGTTTCTTCACATCTAGGGTCCAATACTTTTTACTGGATATGTCTATAAATTTAACGATGTCAGCATCGACTGCAGGTGCTAAGCGATCCATTAAGGTAGTTATCTTATAATTCCCTAGATTGATTGTGTATGGGAACCCCACACCCTTGACTTCCCACTGAAACGTGGCCTTCTCTTTTAGATTCAACCAACTGTTCTCAATGGTGGTTTCGAGTAGCGAAATATTATTGATAATAATTGGGTCGTCGAAGTAGACAGTATGGTCGGCCAATGTTGTGGTGATATATAAGAGAACCATCTTATATGTTGAAGGTATAACTATATGTATGTATAGCTTCAACACGATGCCTCTAGTTTTACCATACGAAGATGAGGGTCTATCTGCTGAGGACGTGGCGGAGATTGCCAGGGGTGGTCCAAGGCTTTCGAAAGCTGAGCAGACAGCGCTCCTTGTCAATGAAAACGACAGGATTGCCAAACTGAATACTGATTTGTGGATAAAGTTCAAGAAACGATACCCACATGCAGATATTCACAAGTTCTATGCCTCTACGGAAGTGAATGGTCCAGGCAAATATTCGACGAGTATTTGGTTTCGAGATGGAGATTCTAGCTATGTCGTTTACGGCGATGATGTCTCCAAGCTACCTGCAGTCACTCAAAGACGCATCGATAATGCGTTGTGGGATGTGCATAAAGGTTTCCCATCTACGTTGACCCTAGATAGGAGTGCGAAATATCCTATTACAGCAGTTCCTTTTACCGAACCGGCACAAGATATCGATCTCACTAATCTATGGATATATGCCACCTCAACGAAGAAGTTCAAAGCTGGCGTTCCAAATATATTCAAGGAGACCGTCGTAAAGCATACGACAGCAAATGAGTCCTACCATTGGTTACATGGTCCAGATTTCAAATATTGGCCTCAACAATTGAATTTCGCAACGTGGTGTGCGACTTCCGGATGTGGAGTATCGTTGTTTGATCCTATTTTCAAAACGTATCCACCAGTCATTCAGGGGTTCCTACGATTCCATGTTTATTTCACGATACGAAGAATTCTACGTGAACTTGGTGGTACTCATGGAGTTCCTTTACCTGGTAACTCTAATTTCAAGCAAATGAATAACCTCTATAACAAAGCAGCCCTGGAGAAATTATGCATCGAGTTTGGTATATCTCGAACACCAGACTTCAGATGGAAAGGAGGTCGAAATCACGGATTAGGAGATGTATTTCTCTACTACTCGGGTGATGGTTATAGAAATGTTCATGTGATCAGAGGTTACGACAAAGAAGCAGATATGTGGCCTGATCACAATAATTTGTTTAAAGACGAAGGAGGTAAGGCGGACATGGGAGATCTGGTATCCTTCATTAGGAACGATGAACATGAAGGAAAGCAATACAATTGGTTTACACCACCAATCGGAAAGGGTTTGACAGATGCTGGATTAGGTAGATTGGATAGATCCGTCGAGGCTTTTGGTCATTGCATGCTTGGTGCTCAAGCCGACTTGAACGGATCCATCATAGATAGCCATAACGTCAAAGAAAAGTTTAAGAGCTTAGTCGAAGAGGCTATTCTCGAAAACGATTTAGTGGTGAGCTACAAAAACTATCTTACTGCTATAACGGCAACACATAAGAGGCTCGATCTAGCGATAGCTATAGGCGTACGATTATTGCCAAGCGATCTAGAGTACTATCTTGGTAAGAAAGATGGCTATAAGAATCCAATCCCGAAAGCCACGAAAGATATGAGGCTAGGCGTTAACGACATCAATGCAGAAGGCAAAGGACACTCACCTCTTCTTATGGAAGGATCATCAGATAAGAAATCGTTGCCGCATCTCGAGACGCACAAGAAACAAGTTCCTGTACCAAAGGCTGTCACGCACAAGAAACAAGATCCCGTACAAAAGGCTGCCCCACAACATGAGATTAATCTCGCAGTGACATCCATTGCCGCAGCTGGAATTGCATGGATGTTGTTTCGTTAACGTCGTTTGTATTGCTCTATCGTGATCACCACTATTGCTACGATGAATAACCAAACGTTCTGTGCTAGTACTCCCAGAGCTTTACCAGCCATAGTAAATATGAAACTCGCAATCGATCCAATCATTCCAGGTAGGATCTGTCCAAGTTTCTTTCCCATTTCTTTCAACAACCCCCCAGTCGTTTGCAATCCCTTCTTTACTGCATCTGCTGCTTTATCAATACCAGTCTTTATTGGTTTCGGTAAGGATCTCGACAACAGGGAAACTATCGTACTAACGATGGCGCCAATAGAAGTTACCAC
>JAOWCC010000975.1:0-20508 GCA_030867875.1 Actinernus sp. WN-2022 | reverse complement strand
CATCTTTCCAGCAAGAGATTCATAGAATTCCTGATCTGACGCGAGCTAATCTTAAAAACGTTGAATGTGCCTTAAAATTCTCAAACGGAGAGATTCCATCTTTCCAGCAAATTCATAGATTCCTGACCGCGAGCTAATCCTTAAAAACGTTGAATGTGCCGTAAAATTCTCAACGGAGAGATTCCATCTTTCCAGCAAATTCATAGATTCCTGACCGCGAGCTACTCTTAAAAACGTTGAATGTGCCTTAAAATTCTCAAACGGAGAGATTCCATCTTTCCAGCAAATTCATAGATTCCTGACCGCGAGCTAATCTTAAAAACGTTGAATGTGCCGTAAAATTCTCAAACGGAGAGATTCATCTTTCCAGCAAATTCATAGATTCCTGACCGCGAGCTAATCTTAAAACGTTGAATGTGCCGTAAAATTCTCAAACGGAGAGATTCATCTTTCCAGCAAATTCAAGATTCCTGACCGCGAGCTATTCTTAAAAAACGTTGAATGTGCCGTTAAAATTTCTCAAACGAGAGATTCATCTTTCCAGCAAATTCATAGATTCCTGACCGCGAGCTAATCTTAAAAACGTTGAATGTGCCTTAAAATTCTCAACGGAGAGATTCCATCTTTCCAGCAAATTCATAGATTCCTGACCGCGAGCTAATCTTAAAAACGTTGAATGTGCCTTAAAATTCTCAAACGGAGAGATTCCATCTTTCCAGCAAATTCATAGATTCCTGACCGCGAGCTAATCTTAAAAACGTTGAATGTGCCGTAAAATTCTCAAACGGAGAGATTCCATCTTTCCAGCAAATTCATAGATTCCTGACCGCGAGCTAATCTTAAAAACGTTGAATGTGCCTTAAAATTCTCAAACGGAGAGATTCCATCTTTCCAGCAAATTCATAGATTCCTGACCGCGAGCTAATCTTAAAAACGTTGAATGTGCCGTAAATTCTCAAACGGGAGAGATTCCATCTTTCCAGCAAATTCATAGATTCCTGACCGCGAGCTAATCTTAAAAACGTTGAATGTGCCTTAAAATTCTCAAACGGAGAGATTCCATCTTTCCAGCAAATTCATAGATTCCTGACCGCGAGCTAATCTTAAAAACGTTGAATGTGCCTTAAAATTCTCAAACGGAGAGATTCCATCTTCCAGCAAATTCATAGATTCCTGACCGCGAGCTAATCTTAAAAACGTTGAATGTGCCGTAAAATTCTCAAACGGAGAGATTCCATCTTTCCAGCAAATTCATAGATTCCTGACCGCGAGCTAATCTTAAAAACGTTTGAATGTGCCGTAAAATTCTCAAACGGAGAGATTCCATCTTTCCAGCAAATTCATAGATTCCTGACCGCGAGCTAATCTTATAAACGTTGAATGTGCCGTAAAATTCTCAAACGGAGAGATTTCCATCTTTCCAGCAAATTCATAGATTCCTGACCGCGAGCTAATCTTAAAAACGTTGAATGTGCCGTAAAATTCTCAAACGGAGAGATTCCATCTTTCCAGCAAATTCATAGATTCCTGACCGCGAGCTAATCTTAAAAACGTTGAATGTGCCTTAAAATTCTCAAACGGAGAGATTCCATCTTTCCAGCAAATTCATAGATTCCTGACCGCGAGCTAATCTTAAAAACGTTGAATGTGCCGTAAAATTCTCAAACGGAGAGATTCCATCTTTCCAGCAAATTCATAGATTCCTGAGCGCGAGCTAATCTTAAAAACGTTGAATGTGCCGTAAAATTCTCAAACGGAGAGATTCCATCTTTCCAGCAAATTCATAGATTCCTGACCGCGAGCTAATCTTAAAAACGTTGAATGTGCCTTAAAATTCTCAAACGGAGAGATTCCATCTTTCCAGCAAATTCATAGGTTCCTGACCGCGAGCTAATCTTAAAAACGTTGAATGTGCCTTAAAATTCTCAAACGGAGAGATTCCATCTTTCCAGCAAATTCATAGATTCCTGACCGCGAGCTAATCTTAAAAACGTTGAATGTGCCGTAAAATTCTCAAACGGAGAGATTCCATCTTTCCAGCAAATTCATAGATTCCTGACCGCGAGCTAATCTTAAAAACGTTGAATGTGCCTTAAAATTCTCAAACGGAGAGATTCCATCTTTCCAGCAAATTCATAGATTCCTGACCGCGAGCTAATCTTAAAAACGTTGAATGTGCCATAAAATTCTCAAACGGAGAGATTCCATCTTTCCAGCAAATTCATAGATTCCTGACCGCGAGCTAATCTTAAAAACGTTGAATGTGCCGTAAAATTCTCAAACGGAGAGATTCCATCTTTCCAGCAAATTCATAGATTCCTGACCGCGAGCTAATCTTAAAAACGTTGAATGTGCCGTAAAATTCTCAACCGGAGAGATTCCATCTTTCCAGCAAATTCATAGATTCCTGACCGCGAGCTAATCTTAAAAACGTTGAATGTGCCTTAAAATTCTCAAACGGTGAGATTCCATCTTTCCAGCAAATTCATAGATTCCTGACCGCGAGCTAATCTTAAAAACGTTGAATGTGCCTTAAAATTCTCAAACGGAGAGATTCCATCTTTCCAGCAAATTCATAGATTCCTGACCGCGAGCTAATATTAAAAACGTTGAATGTGCCTTAAAATTCTCAAACGGAGAGATTCCATCTTTCCAGCAAATTCATAGATTCCTGACCGCGAGCTAATCTTAAAAACGTTGAATGTGCCGTAAAATTCTCAAACGGAGAGATTCCATCTTTCCAGCAAATTCATAGATTCCTGACCGCGAGCTAATCTTAAAAACGTTGAATGTGCCGTAAAATGATGAATCAGGAAAGAGGAATGACGAATCAGGAATCAGGAATGATGAATCAGGAAAGAGGAATGACGAATCAGGAATCAGGAATGGTGAATCATGAATCAGGAATGATGAATCAGGAATGATGAATGATGAATCAGGAATGATGAATCAGGAATGATGAATCAGGAATCAGGAATCAGGAATGATGAATCAGGAATCAGGAATGATGAATCAGGAATGATGAATGATGAATCAGGAATAAGGAATGATGAATCAGGAATGATGAATCAGGAATGATGAATGATGAATCAGGAATGATGAATGATGAATCAGGAATCAGCAATGATGAATCAGAAATCAGGAATGATGAATCAGGAATGATGAATGATGAATCAGGAATGATGAATCAGGAGAGATTCCATCTTGCCAGCAAATTCATAGATTCCAGAAAATTCATAGATGAATGACGAATCAGGAATGATGAATGATGAATGATGAATCAGGAATGATGAATGATGAATCAGGAATCAGGAATGATGAATCAGGAATAAGGAATGATGAATCAGGTATGATGAATGATGAATCAGGAATGATGAATCAGGAATGATGAATCAGGAATGATGAATCAGGAATCAAGAATCAGGAATGATGAATCAGGAATAAGGAATGATGAATCAGGAATGATGAATGATGAGGCAGTAATCAGGAATGATGAATTAGGAATGATGAATCAGGAATGATGAATCAGGAATCAGGAATGATGAATCAGGAATCAGGAATGATGATTCAGGAATGATGAATCAGGAATGATGAATGATGAATCAGGAATGATGAATCAGGAATCAGGAATGATGAATGATGAATCAGGAATCAGGAATCAGGAATGATGAATCAGGAATGATGAATGATGAATCAGGAATGATGAATCAGGAATGATGAATCAGGAATCAGGAATGATGAATCAGGAATCAGGAATGATGAATGATGAATCAGGAATCATCAATGATGAATCAGAAATCAGGAATGATGAATCAGGAATGATGAATGATGAATCAGGAATGAGGAATCAGGAATGATGAATCAGGAATCAGGAATCAGGAGTGATTAATCAGGAATCAGGAATGATGAATCAAGAATCAGGAATGATGAATCAGGAATGAGGAATGATCAATCAGGAATGAGGAATGATCAATCAGGAATCAGGAATGATGAATCAGGAATGAGGAATGATGAATCAGGAATGATGAATCAGGAATCAGGAATGATGAATCAGGAATCAGGAATGATGAATGATGTATCAGGAATCAGGAATGATGAATCAGGAAAGAGGAATGACGAATCAGGAATCAGGAATGGTGAATCATGAATCAGGAATGATGAATCAGGAATGATGAATGATGAATCAGGAATGATGAATCAGGAATGATGAATCAGGAATCAGGAATCAGGAATGATGAATCAGGAATCAGGAATGATGAATCAGGAATGATGAATGATGAATCAGGAATAAGGAATGATGAATCAGGAATGATGAATCAGGAATGATGAATGATGAATCAGGAATGATGAATGATGAATCAGGAATGATGAATGATGAATCAGGAATAAGGAATGATGAATCAGGAATGATGAATGATGAATCAGGAATGATGAATGATGAATCAGGAATGATGAATCAGGAATCAGGAATGATGAATGATGAATCAGGAATCAGCAATGATGAAGCAGGAATGATGAATGATGAATCAGGAATGATGAATGATGAATCAGGAATGATGAATCAGGAATCAGGAATGATGAATGATGAATCAGGAATCAGGAATGATGAATGATGAATCAGGAATCAGCAATGATGAATCAGAAATCAGGAATGATGAATCAGGAATGATGAATGATGAATCAGGAATGAGGAATCAGGAATGATGAATCAGGAATCAGGAATCAGGAGTGATTAATCAGGAATCAGGAATGATGAATCAAGAATCAGGAATGATCAATCAGGAATGAGGAATGATCAATCAGGAATGAGGAATGATGAATCAGGAATGAGGAATGATGAATCAGGAATGAGGAATGATGAATCAGGAATGATGAATGATGAATCAGGAATCAGGAATGATGAATCAGGAATCAGGAATGATGAATCAGGAATGATGAATGATGTATCAGGAATCAGGAATGATGAATCAGGAAAGAGGAATGACGAATCAGGAATCAGGAATGGTGAATGATGAATCAGGAATGATGAATCAGGAATGATGAATGATGAATCAGGAATGATGAATCAGGAATGATGAATCAGGAATCAGGAATGATGAATCAGGAATCAGGAATGATGAATCAGGAATGATGAATGATGAATCAGGAATAAGGAATGATGAATCAGGAATGATGAATGATGAATCAGGAATGATGAATGATGAATCAGGAATGATGAATCAGGAATCAGGAATGATGAATGATGAATCAGGAATCAGCAATGATGAAGCAGGAATGATGAATGATGAATCAGGAATGATGAATGATGAATCAGGAATGATGAATCAGGAATCAGGAATGATGAATGATGAATCAGGAATCAGCAATGATGAATCAGAAATCAGGAATGATGAATCAGGAATGATGAATGATGAATCAGGAATCAGGAATCAGGAATGATGAATCAGGAATCAGCAATCAGGAGTGATTAATCAGCAATCAGGAATGATGAATCAGGAATCAGCAATCAGGAGTGATTAATCAGCAATCAGGAATGATGAATCAAGAATCAGGAATGATGAATCAGGAATGAGGAATGATCAATCAGGAATGAAGAATGATCAATCAGGAATCAGGAATGATGAATCAGGAATGAGGAATGATGAATCAGGAATGATGAATGATGAATCAGGAATCAGGAATGATGAATCAGGAATCAGGAATGATGAATCAGGAATGATGAATGATGTATCAGGAATCAGGAATGATGAATCAGGAATGATGAATGACGAATCAGGAATCAGGAATGATGAATCAGGAATCAGCAATGATGAATCAGGAGTGATTAATCAGGAATCAGGAATGATCAATCAGGAATCAGGAGTGATTAATCAGGAATCAGGAATGATCAATCAGGAAAGAGGAATGATCAATCAGGAGTCAGGTATGATGAATCAGGAAAGAGGAATGATCAATCAGGAGTCAGGTATGATGAATCAGGAATGAGGATTGATGAATCAGGAATGAGGAATGATGAATCAGGAATCAGGAATGATGAATCAGGAATCAGGAATGATGAATCAGGAAAGAGGAATGATGAATCAGGAATCAGGAATGGTGAATCATGAATCAAGAATGATGAATCAGGAATCAGGAATGATGAATCAGGAATCAGCAATGATGAATCAGGAATGATGAATGATGAATCAGGAATGATGAATCAGGAATCAGGAATGATGAATGATGAATCAGGAATCAGGAATGATGAATCAGGAAAGAGGAATGATGAATCAGGAATCAGGAATGGTGAATCATGAATCAGGAATGATGAATCAGGAATCAGGAATGATGAATCAGGAATCAGCAATGATGAATCAGGAATGATGAATGATGAATCAGGAATGATGAATCAGGAATCAGGAATGATGAATGATGAATCAGGAATCAGCAATGATGAATCAGGAATCAGGAATGATGAATCAGGAATGATGAATCAGGAATCAGGAATCAGAAATCAGGAGTGATGAATCAGGAATCAGGAATGATGAATCAGGAATCAGGAATGATGAATCAGGAATGAGGAATGATCAATCAGGAAAGAGGAATGATCAATCAGCAATCAGGAATGATGAATCAGGAATGAGGATTGATGAATCAGGAATGAGGAATGATGAATCAGGAATCAGGAATGATGAATCAGGAATCAGGAATGATGAATCAGGAAAGAGGAATGATGAATCAGGAATCAGGAATGGTGAATCATGAATCAGGAATGATGAATCAGGAATCAGGAATGATGAATCAGGAATCATGAATGATGAATCAGGAATCAGGAATGACGAATCAGGAATGACGAATGATGAATCAGGAATGATGAATCAGGAATGATGAATCAGGAATGATGAATCAGGAATGATGAATCAGGAATCAGGAATCAGGAATGATGAATCAGGAATGATGAATGATGAATCAGGAATCAGGAATGATGAATTAAAAACGTTCAATGTGCCTTAAAATTCTCAAACGGAGAGATTCCATCTTTCCAGCAAATTCATAGATTCCTGACCGCGAGCTAATCTTAAAAACGTTGAATGTGCCTTAAAATTCTCAAACGGAGAGATTCCATCTTTCCAGCAAATTCATAGATTCCTGACCGCGAGCTAATCTTAAAAACGTTGAATGTGCCGTAAAATTCTCAAACGGAGAGATTCCATCTTTCCAGCAAATTCATAGATTCCTGACCGCGAGCTAATCTTAAAAACGTTGAATGTGCCGTAAAATTCTCAAACGGAGAGATTCCATCTTTCCAGCAAATTCATAGATTCCTGACCGCGAGCTAATCTTAAAAACGTTGAATGTGCCGTAAAATTCTCAAACGGAGAGATTCCATCTTTCCAGCAAATTCATAGATTCCTGACCGCGAGCTAATCTTAAAAGCGTTGAATGTGCCTTAAAATTCTCAAACGGAGAGATTCCATCTTTCCAGCAAATGCATAGATTCCTGACCGCGAGCTAATCTTAAAAACGTTGAATGTGCCGTAAAATTCTCAAACGGAGAGATTCCATCTTTCCAGCAAATTCATAGATTCCTGACCGCGAGCTAATCTTAAAAACGTTGAATGTGCCGTAAAATTCTCAAACGGAGAGATTCCATCTTTCCAGCAAATTCATAGATTCCTGACCGCGAGCTAATCTTAAAAACGTTGAATGTGCCTTAAAATTCTCAAACGGAGAGATTCCATCTTTCCAGCAAATTCATAGATTCCTGAGCGCGAGCTAATCTTAAAAACGTTGAATGTGCCGTAAAATTCTCAAACGGAGAGATTCCATCTTTCCAGCAAATTCATAGATTCCTGACCGCGAGCTAATCTTAAAAACGTTGAATGTGCCTTAAAATTCTCAAACGGAGAGATTCCATCTTTCCAGCAAATTCATAGATTCCTGACCGCGAGCTAATCTTAAAAACGTTGAATGTTCCTTAATATTCTCAAACGGTGAGATTCCATCTTTCCAGCAAATTCATAGATTCCTGACCGCGAGCTAATCTTAACAACGTTGAATGTGCCTTAAAATTCTCAAACGGAGAGATTCCATCTTTCCAGCAAATTCATAGATTCCTGACCGCGAGCTAATCTTAAAAACGTTGAATGTGCCTTAAAATTCTCAAACGGTGAGATTCCATCTTTCCAGCAAATTCATAGATTCCTGACCGCGAGCTAATCTTAAAAACGTTGAATGTGCCTTAAAATTCTCAAACGGAGAGATTCCATCTTTCCAGCAAATTCATAGATTCCTGACCGCGAGCTAATCTTAAAAACGTTGAATGTGCCGTAAAATTCTCAAACGGAGAGATTCCATCTTTCCAGCAAATTCATAGATTCCTGACCGCGAGCTAATCTTAAAAACGTTGAATGTGCCGTAAAATTCTCAAACGGAGAGATTCCATCTTTCCAGCAAATTCATAGATTCCTGACCGGGAGCTAATCTTAAAAACGTTGAATGTGCCGTAAAATTCTCAAACGGAGAGATTCCATCTTTCCAGCAAATTCATAGATTCCTGACCGCGAGCTAATCTTAAAAACGTTGAATGTGCCGTAAAATTCTCAAACGGAGAGATTCCATCTTTCCAGCAAATTCATAGATTCCTGACCGCGAGCTAATCTTAAAAACGTTGAATGTGCCTTAAAATTCTCAAACGGAGAGATTCCATCTTTCCAGCAAATTCATAGATTCCTGACCGCGAGCTAATCTTAAAAACGTTGAATGTGCCGTAAAATTCTCAAACGGTGAGATTCCATCTTTCCAGCAAATTCATAGATTCCTGACCGCGAGCTAATCTTAAAAACGTAGAATGTGCCGTAAAATTCTCAAACGGAGAGATTCCATCTTTCCAGCAAATTCATAGATTCCTGACCGCGAGCTAATCTTAAAAACGTTGAATGTGCCGTAAAATTCTCAAACGGAGAGATTCCATCTTTCCAGCAAATTCATAGATTCCTGACCGCGAGCTAATCTTAAAATCGTTGAATGTGCCTTAAAATTCTCAAACGGAGAGGATCCATCTTTCCAGCAAATTCATAGATTCCTGACCGCGAGCTAATCTTAAAAACGTTGAATGTGCCTTAAAATTCTCAAACGGAGAGATTCCATCTTTCCAGCAAATTCATAGATTCCTGACCGCGAGCTAATCTTAAAAACGTTGAATGTGCCTTAAAATTCTCAAACGGAGAGATTCCATCTTTCCAGCAAATTCATAGATTCCTGACCGCGAGCTAATCTTAAAAACGTTGAATGTGCCGTAAAATGATGAATCAGGAATCAGGAATGATGAATGATGTATCAGGAATCAGGAATGATGAATCAGGAAAGAGGAATGACGAATCAGGAATCAGGAATGGTGAATCATGAATCAGGAATGATGATTCAGGAATGATGAATGATGAATCAGGAATGATGAATCAGGAATGATGAATCAGGAATCAGGAATCAGGAATGATGAATCAGGAATCAGGAATGATGAATCAGGAATGATGAATGATGAATCAGTAATAAGGAATGATGAATCAGGAATGATGAATCAGGAATGATGAATGATGAATCAGGAATGATGAATGATGAATCAGGAATCAGCAATGATGAATCAGAAATCAGGAATGATGAATCAGGAATGATGAATGATGAATCAGGAATGATGAATCAGGAGAGATTCCATCTTGCCAGCAAATTCATAGATTCCAGAAAATTCATAGATGAATGACGAATCAGGAATGATGAATGATGAATGATGAATCAGGAATGATGAATGATGAATCAGGAATCAGGAATGATGAATCAGGAATAAGGAATGATGAATCAGGTATGATGAATGATGAATCAGGAATGATGAATCAGGAATGATGAATCAGGAATGATGAATCAGGAATCAAGAATCAGGAATGATGAATCAGGAATAAGGAATGATGAATCAGGAATGATGAATGATGAGGCAGTAATCAGGAATGATGAATTAGGAATGATGAATCAGGAATGATGAATCAGGAATCAGGAATGATGAATCAGGAATCAGGAATGATGATTCAGGAATGATGAATCAGGAATGATGAATGATGAATCAGGAATGATGAATCAGGAATCAGGAATGATGAATGATGAATCAGGAATCAGGAATCAGGAATGATGAATCAGGAATGATGAATGATGAATCAGGAATGATGAATCAGGAATGATGAATCAGGAATCAGGAATGATGAATGATGAATCAGGAATGATGAATCAGGAATGATGAATCAGGAATCAGGAATCAGGAATGATGAATCAGGAATCAGGAATCAGGAATGATGAATCAGGAATGATGAATGACGAATCAGGAATGATGAATGATGAATCAGGAATGATGAATGATGAATCAGGAATGATGAATCAGGAATCAGGAATGATGAATGATGAATCAGGAATCAGCAATGATGAATCAGAAATCAGGAATGATGAATCAGGAATGATGAATGATGAATCAGGAATGAGGAATCAGGAATGATGAATCAGGAATCAGGAATCAGGAGTGATTAATCAGGAATCAGGAATGATGAATCAAGAATCAGGAATGATGAATCAGGAATGAGGAATGATCAATCAGGAATGAGGAATGATCAATCAGGAATCAGGAATGATGTATCAGGAATGAAGAATGATGAATCAGGAATGATGAATCAGGAATCAGGAATGATGAATCAGGAATCAGGAATGATGAATCAGGAATGATGAATGATGTATCAGGAATCAGGAATGATGAATCAGGAAAGAGGAATGACGAATCAGGAATCAGGAATGGTGAATCATGAATCAGGAATGATGAATCAGGAATGATGAATGATGAATCAGGAATGATGAATCAGGAATGATGAATCAGGAATCAGGAATCAGGAATGATGAATCAGGAATCAGGAATGATGAATCAGGAATGATGAATGATGAATCAGGAATAAGGAATGATGAATCAGGAATGATGAATCAGGAATGATGAATGATGAATCAGGAATGATGAATGATGAATCAGGAATGATGAATCAGGAATCAGGAATGATGAATGATGAATCAGGAATCAGCAATGATGAATCAGGAATGATGAATGATGAATCAGGAATGATGAATCAGGAATCAGGAATGATGAATGATGAATCAGGAATCAGCAATGATGAATCAGGAATGATGAATGATGAATCAGGAATGATGAATGATGAATCAGGAATGATGAATCAGGAATCAGGAATGATGAATGATGAATCAGGAATCAGGAATGATGAATGATGAATCAGGAATCAGCAATGATGAATCAGAAATCAGGAATGATGAATCAGGAATGATGAATGATGAATCAGGAATGAGGAATCAGGAATGATGAATCAGGAATCAGGAATCAGGAGTGATTAATCAGGAATCAGGAATGATGAATCAAGAATCAGGAATGATGAATCAGGAATGAGGAATGATCAATCAGGAATGAGGAATGATCAATCAGGAATGAGGAATGATGAATCAGGAATGAGGAATGATGAATCAGGAATGATGAATGATGAATCAGGAATCAGGAATGATGAATCAGGAATCAGAAATGATGAATCAGGAATGATGAATGATGTATCAGGAATCAGGAATGATGAATCAGGAAAGAGGAATGACGAATCAGGAATCAGGAATGGTGAATGATGAATCAGGAATGATGAATCAGGAATGATGAATGATGAATCAGGAATGATGAATCAGGAATGATGAATCAGGAATCAGGAATGATGAATCAGGAATCAGGAATGATGAATCAGGAATGATGAATGATGAATCAGGAATAAGGAATGATGAATCAGGAATGATGAATGATGAATCAGGAATGATGAATGATGAATCAGGAATGATGAATCAGGAATCAGGAATGATGAATGATGAATCAGGAATCAGCAATGATGAAGCAGGAATGATGAATGATGAATCAGGAATGATGAATGATGAATCAGGAATGATGAATCAGGAATCAGGAATGATGAATGATGAATCAGGAATCAGCAATGATGAATCAGAAATCAGGAATGATGAATCAGGAATGATGAATGATGAATCAGGAATCAGGAATCAGGAATGATGAATCAGGAATCAGCAATCAGGAGTGATTAATCAGCAATCAGGAACGATGAATCAAGAATCAGGAATGATGAATCAGGAATGAGGAATGATCAATCAGGAATGAGGAATGATCAATCAGGAATCAGGAATGATGAATCAGGAATGAGGAATGATGAATCAGGAATGATGAATGATGAATCAGGAATCAGGAATGATGAATCAGGAATCAGGAATGATGAATCAGGAATGATGAATGATGTATCAGGAATCAGGAATGATGAATCAGGAATGATGAATGACGAATCAGGAATCAGGAATGATGAATCAGGAATCAGCAATGATGAATCAGGAATCAGCAATGATGAATCAGGAATCAGGAATCAGGAATCAGGAGTGATTAATCAGAATCAGGAATGATCAATCAGGAATCAGGAATGATCAATCAGGAATCAGGAATGATCAATCAGGAAAGAGGAATGATCAATCAGGAGTCAGGAATGATGAATCAGGAATGAGGATTGATGAATCAGGAATGAGGAATGATGAATCAGGAATCAGGAATGATGAATCAGGAATCAGGAATGATGAATCAGGAAAGAGGAATGATGAATCAGGAATCAGGAATGGTGTATCATGAATCAAGAATGATGAATCAGGAATCAGGAATGATGAATCAGGAATCAGCAATGATGAATCAGGAATGATGAATGATGAATCAGGAATGATGAATCATGAATCAGGAATGATGAATGATGAATCAGGAATCAGGAATGATGAATCAGGAAAGAGGAATGATGAATCAGGAATCAGGAATGGTGAATCAGGAATCAGGAATGATGAATCAGGAATCAGGAATGATGAATCAGGAATCAGCAATGATGAATCAGGAATGATGAATGATGAATCAGGAATGATGAATCAGGAATCAGGAATGATGAATGATGAATCAGGAATCAGCAATGATGAATCAGGAATCAGGAATGATGAATCAGGAATGATGAATCAGGAATCAGGAATCAGAAATCAGGAGTGATGAATCAGGAATCAGGAATTATGAATCAGGAATCAGGAATGATGAATCAGGAATGAGGAATGATCAATCAGGAAAGAGGAATGATCAATCAGCAATCAGGAATGATGAATCAGGAATGAGGATTGATGAATCAGGAATCAGGAATGATGAATCAGGAATCAGGAATGATGAATCAGGAATCAGGAATGATGAATCAGGAAAGAGGAATGATGAATCAGGAATCAGGAATGGTGAATCATGAATCAGGAATGATGAATCAGGAATCAGGAATGATGAATCAGGAATCATGAATGATGAATCAGGAATCAGGAATGAGGAATCAGGAATGACGAATGATGAATCAGGAATGATGAATCAGGAATGATGAATCAGGAATGATGAATCAGGAATGATGAATCAGGAATCAGGAATCAGGAATGATGAATCAGGAATGATGAATGATGAATCAGGAATCAGCAATGATGAATCAGGAATCAGCAATGATGAATCAGGAATCAGGAATCAGGAATCAGGAGTGATTAATCAGGAATCAGGAATGATCAATCAGGAATCAGGAATGATCAATCAGGAATCAGGAATGATCAATCAGGAAAGAGGAATGATCAATCAGGAGTCAGGAATGATGAATCAGGAATGAGGATTGATGAATCAGGAATGAGGAATGATGAATCAGGAATCAGGAATGATGAATCAGGAATCAGGAATGATGAATCAGGAAAGAGGAATGATGAATCAGGAATCAGGAATGGTGAATCATGAATCAAGAATGATGAATCAGGAATCAGGAATGATGAATCAGGAATCAGCAATGATGAATCAGGAATGATGAATGATGAATCAGGAATGATGAATCATGAATCAGGAATGATGAATGATGAATCAGGAATCAGGAATGATGAATCAGGAAAGAGGAATGATGAATCAGGAATCAGGAATGGTGAATCATGAATCAGGAATGATGAATCAGGAATCAGGAATGATGAATCAGGAATCAGCAATGATGAATCAGGAATGATGAATGATGAATCAGGAATGATGAATCAGGAATCAGGAATGATGAATGATGAATCAGGAATCAGCAATGATGAATCAGGAATCAGGAATGATGAATCAGGAATGATGAATCAGGAATCAGGAATCAGAAATCAGGAGTGATGAATCAGGAATCAGGAATGATGAATCAGGAATCAGGAATGATGAATCAGGAATCAGGAATGATGAATCAGGAATCAGGAATGATGAATCAGGAAAGAGGAATGATGAATCAGGAATCAGGAATGGTGAATCATGAATCAGGAATGATGAATCAGGAATCAGGAATGATGAATCAGGAATCATGAATGATGAATCAGGAATCAGGAATGATGAATCAGGAATGACGAATGATGAATCAGGAATGATGAATCAGGAATGATGAATCAGGAATGATGAATCAGGAATGATGAATCAGGAATCAGGAATCAGGAATGATGAATCAGGAATGATGAATGATGAATCAGGAATCAGGAATGATGAATTAAAAACGTTCAATGTGCCTTAAAATTCTCAAACGGAGAGATTCCATCTTTCCAGCAAATTCATAGATTCCTGACCGCGAGCTAATCTTAAAAACGTTGAATGTGCCGTAAAATTCTCAAACGGAGAGATTCCATCTTTCCAGCAAATTCATAGATTCCTGACCGCGAGCTAATCTTAAAAACGTTGAATGTGCCTTAAAATTCTCAAACGGAGAGATTCCATCTTTCCAGCAAATTCATAGATTCCTGAGCGCGAGCTAATCTTAAAAACGTTGAATGTGCCGTAAAATTCTCAAACGGAGAGATTCCATCTTTCCAGCAAATTCATAGATTCCTGACCGCGAGCTAATCTTAAAAACGTTGAATGTGCCTTAAAATTCTCAAACGGAGAGATTCCATCTTTCCAGCAAATTTATAGATTCCTGACCGCGAGCTAATCTTAAAAACGTTGAATGTGCCTTAAAATTCTCAAACGGTGAGATTCCATCTTTCCAGCAAATTCATAGATTCCTGACCGCGAGCTAATCTTAAAAACGTTGAATGTGCCTTAAAATTCTCAAACGGAGAGATTCCATCTTTCCAGCAAATTCATAGATTCCTGACCGCGAGCTAATCTTAAAAACGTTGAATGTGCCGTAAAATTCTCAAACGGAGAGATTCCATCTTTCCAGCAAATTCATAGATTCCTGACCGCGAGCTAATCTTAAAAACGTTGAATGTGCCGTAAAATTCTCAAACGGAGAGATTCCATCTTTCCAGCAAATTCATAGATTCCTGACCGGGAGCTAATCTTAAAAACGTTGAATGTGCCGTAAAATTCTCAAACGGAGAGATTCCATCTTTCCAGCAAATTCATAGATTCCTGACCGCGAGCTAATCTTAAAAACGTTGAATGTGCCGTAAAATTCTCAAACGGAGAGATTCCATCTTTCCAGCAAATTCATAGATTCCTGACCGCGAGCTAATCTTAAAAACGTTGAATGTGCCTTAAAATTCTCAAACGGAGAGATTCCATCTTTCCAGCAAATTCATAGATTCCTGACCGCGAGCTAATCTTAAAAACGTTGAATGTGCCATAAAATTCTCAAACGGAGAGATTCCATCTTTCCAGCAAATTCATAGATTCCTGACCGCGAGCTAATCTTAAAAACGTTGAATGTGCCGTAAAATTCTCAAACGGAGAGATTCCATCTTTCCAGCAAATTCATAGATTCCTGACCGCGAGCTAATCTTAAAAACGTTGAATGTGCCGTAAAATTCTCAACCGGAGAGATTCCATCTTTCCAGCAAATTCATAGATTCCTGACCGCGAGCTAATCTTAAAAACGTTGAATGTGCCTTAAAATTCTCAAACGGTGAGATTCCATCTTTCCAGCAAATTCATAGATTCCTGACCGCGAGCTAATCTTAAAAACGTTGAATGTGCCTTAAAATTCTCAAACGGAGAGATTTCCATCTTTCCAGCAAATTCATAGATTCCTGACCGCGAGCTAATCTTAAAAACGTTGAATGTGCCATAAAATTCTCAAACGGAGAGATTCCATCTTTCCAGCAAATTCATAGATTCCTGACCGCGAGCTAATCTTAAAAACGTTGAATGTGCCGTAAAATTCTCAACGGAGAGATTCCATCTTTCCAGCAAATTCATAGATTCCTGACCGCGAGCTAATCTTAAAAACGTTGAATGTGCCGTAAAATTCTCAACCGGAGAGATTCCATCTTTCCAGCAAATTCATAGATTCCTGACCGCGAGCTAATCTTAAAAACGTTGAATGTGCCTTAAAATTCTCAAACGGTGAGATTCCATCTTTCCAGCAAATTCATAGATTCCTGACCGCGAGCTAATCTTAAAAACGTTGAATGTGCCTTAAAATTCTCAAACGGAGAGATTCCATCTTTCCAGCAAATTCATAGATTCCTGACCGCGAGCTAATCTTAAAACGTTGAATGTGCCTTAAAATTCTCAAACGGAGAGATTCCATCTTTCCAGCAAATTCATAGATTCCTGACCGCGAGCTAATCTTAAAAACGTTGAATGTGCCGTAAAATTCTCAAACGAGAGATTCCATCTTTCCAGCAAATTCATAGATTCCTGACCGCGAGCTAATCTTAAAAACGTTGAATGTGCCGTAAAATGATGAATCAGGAATCAGGAATGATGAATGATATATCAGGAATCAGGAATGATGAATCAGGAAAGAGGAATGACGAATCAGAATCAGGAATGGTGAATCATGAATCAGGAATGATGAATCAGGAATGATGAATGATGAATCAGGAATGATGAATCAGGAATGATGAATCAGGAATCAGGAATCAGGAATGATGAATCAGGAATCAGGAATGATGAATCAGGAATGATGAATGATGAATCAGGAATAAGGAATGATGAATCAGGAATGATGAATCAGGAGAGATTCCATCTTGCCAGCAAATTCATAGATTCCAGAAAATTCATAGATGAATGACGAATCAGGAATGATGAATGATGAATGATGAATCAGGAATGATGAATGATGAATCAGGAATCAGGAATGATGAATCAGGAATAAGGAATGATGAATCAGGTATGATGAATGATGAATCAGAATGATGAATCAGGAATGATGAATCAGGAATGATGAATCAGGAATCAAGAATCAGGAATGATGAATCAGGAATAAGGAATGATGAATCAGGAATGATGAATGATGAGGCAGTAATCAGGAATGATGAATTAGGAATGATGAATCAGAATGATGAATCAGGAATCAGGAATGATGAATCAGGAATCAGGAATGATGATTCAGGAATGATGAATCAGGAATGATGAATGATGAATCAGGAATGATGAATCAGGAATCAGGAATGATGAATGATGAATCAGGAATCAGGTATCAGGAATGATGAATCAGGAATGATGAATCATGAATCAGGAATGATGAATCAGGAATGATGAATCAGGAATCAGGAATGATGAATCAGGAATCAGGAATGATGAATGATGAATCAGGAATCATCAATGCATGAATCAGAAATCAGGAATGATGAATCAGGAATGATGAATGATGAATCAGGAATGAGGAATCAGGAATGATGAATCGGAATCAGGAATCAGGAGTGATTAATCAGGAATCAGGAATGATGAATCAAGAATCAGGAATGATGAATCAGGAATGAGGAATGATCAATCAGGAATGAGGAATGATCAATCAGGAATCAGGAATGATGAATCAGGAATGAGGAATGATGAATCAGGAATGATGAATCAGGAATCAGAATGATGAATCAGGAATCAGGAATGATGAATGATGTATCAGGAATCAGGAATGATGAATCAGGAAAGAGGAATGACGAATCAGGAATCAGGAATGGTGAATCATGAATCAGGAATGATGAATCAGGAATGATGAATGATGAATCAGGAATGATGAATCAGGAATGATGAATCAGGAATCAGGAATCAGAATGATGAATCAGGAATCAGGAATGATGAATCAGGAATGATGAATGATGAATCAGGAATAAGGAATGATGAATCAGGAATGATGAATCAGGAATGATGAATGATGAATCAGGAATGATGAATGATGAATCAGGAATGATGAATCAGGAATCAGGAATGATGAATGATGAATCAGGAATCAGCAATGATGAATCAGGAATGATGAATGATGAATCAGGAATGATGAATCAGGAATCAGGAATGATGAATGATGAATCAGGAATCAGCAATGATGAATCAGGAATGATGAATGATGAATCAGGAATGATGAATGATGAATCAGGAATGATGAATCAGGAATCAGGAATGATGAATGATGAATCAGGAATCAGGAATGATGAATGATGAATCAGGAATCAGCAATGATGAATCAGAAATCAGGAATGATGAATCAGGAATGATGAATGATGAATCAGGAATGAGGAATCAGGAATGATGAATCAGGAATCAGGAATCAGGAGTGATTAATCAGGAATCAGGAATGATGAATCAAGAATCAGGACATGATCAATCAGGAATGAGGAATGATCAATCAGGAATGAGGAATGATCAATCAGGAATGAGGAATGATGAATCAGGAATGAGGAATGATGAATCAGGAATGATGAATGATGAATCAGGAATCAGGAATGATGAATCAGGAATCAGGAATGATGAATCAGGAATGATGAATGATGTATCAGGAATCAGGAATGATGAATCAGGAAAGAGGAATGACGAATCAGGAATCAGGAATGGTGAATGATGAATCAGGAATGATGAATGATGAATCAGGAATGATGAATCAGGAATGATGAATCAGGAATCAGGAATGATGAATCAGGAATCAGGAATGATGAATCAGGAATGATGAATGATGAATCAGGAATAAGGAATGATGAATCAGGAATGATGAATGATGAATCAGGAATGATGAATGATGAATCAGGAATGATGAATCTGGAATCAGGAATGATGAATGATGAATCAGGAATCAGCAATGATGAAGCAGGAATGATGAATGATGAATCAGGAATGATGAATGATGAATCAGGAATGATGAATCAGGAATCAGGAATGATGAATGATGAATCAGGAATCAGCAATGATGAATCAGAAATCAGGAATGATGAATCAGGAATGATGAATGATGAATCAGGAATCAGGAATCAGGAATGATGAATCAGGAATCAGCAATCAGGAGTGATTAATCAGCAATCAGGAATGATGAATCAGGAATCAGCAATCAGGAGTGATTAATCAGCAATCAGGAATGATGAATCAAAATCAGAATGATGAATCAGGAATGAGGAATGATCAATCAGGAATGAGGAATGATCAATCAGGAATCAGGAATGATGAATCAGGAATGAGGAATGATGAATCAGGAATGATGAATGATGAATCAGGAATCAGGAATGATGAATCAGGAATCAGGAATGATGAATCAGAATGATGAATGATGTATCAGGAATCAGGAATGATGAATCAGGAATGATGAATGACGAATCAGGAATCAGGAATGATGAATCAGGAATCAGCAATGATGAATCAGGAGTGATAATCAGGAATCAGGAATGATCAATCAGGAATCAGGAGTGATTAATCAGGAATCAGGAATGATCAATCAGGAAAGAGGAATGATCAATAGGAGTCAGTTGTGAAGGTAGTGGATGGTGATTGCAGGTGGATGGAGGATGATGATCGAGGAGATGAGGTTGATGAATCAGGATGAGGATTGATATCAGGAATGAGGAAAGAATAATGAATGAATCAGGAATATGAATCTGGAATCAGGAATGATGAATCAGGAAAGAGGAATGATGAATCAGGAATCAGGAATGGTGAATCATGAATCAAGAATGATGAATCAGGAATCAGGAATGATGAATCAGGAATCAGCAATGATGAATCAGGAATGATGAATGATGAATCAGGAATGATGAATCAGGAATCAGGAATGATGAATGATGAATCAGGAATCAGGAATGATGAATCAGGAAAGAGGAATGATGAATCATGGAATCAGGAATGGTGAATCATGAATCAGGAATGATGAATCAGGAATCAGGAATGATGAATCAGGAATCAGCAATGATGAATCAGGAATGATGAATGATGAATCAGGAATGATGAATCAGGAATCAGGAATGATGAATGATGAATCAGGAATCAGCAATGATGAATCAGGAATCAGGAATGATGAATCAGGAATGATGAATCAGGAATCAGGAATCAGAAATCAGGAGTGATGAATCAGGAATCAGGAATGATGAATCAGGAATCAGGAATGATGAATCAGGAATGAGGAATGATCAATCAGGAAAGAGGAATGATCAATCAGCAATCAGGAATGATGAATCAGGAATGAGGATTGATGAATCAGGAATGAGGAATGATGAATC
>JAOWCC010000974.1:0-63867 GCA_030867875.1 Actinernus sp. WN-2022 | reverse complement strand
CAGGAAATCTATGTATTGGCTGGAAAGATGGAATCTCTCCGTTTGACACTTTTACGGCAACACTGAACGTTTTCTAAGATTAGCTCGCGAGCGAGGAATCTATGAATTGGCTGGAAAGATGGAATCTCTCCGTTTGAGACTTTCACGGCACATTGAACGTTTTTAAGATTAGCTCGCGGTCAGGAATCTATGATTTTGGTTGGAAAGATGGAATCTCTCCGTTTGAGAATTTTTACGGCACAATTGAACGTTTTTAAGATTAGCTCGCGGTCAGGAATCTATGAATTGGCTGGAAAGATGGAATCTCTCCGTTTGAGAATTTTACGGCACATTGAACGTTTTTTAAGATTAGCTCGCGGTAAGGAATCTATGAATTGGCTGGAAAGATGGAATCTCTCCGTTTGAGACTTTTACGGCACACTGAACGTTTTTTAAGATTAGCTCGCGAGGAGGAATCTATGAATTGGCTGGAAAGATGGAATCTCTCCGTTTGAGACTTTTACGGCACACTGAACGTTTTTAAGATTAGCTCGCGAGGAGGAATCTATGAATTTGGCTGGAAAGATGGAATCTCTCCGTTTGAGAATTTTACGGCACATTGAACGTTTTTTAAGATTAGCTCGCGGTCAGGAATCTATGAATTGGCTGGAAAGATGGAATCTCTCCGTTTGAGAATTTTACGGCACACTGAACGTTTTTAAGATTAGCTCGCGGTCAGGAATCTATGAATTGGACTGAGAAAGATGGAATCTCTCCGTTTGAGATTTTTACGGCACACTGAACGTTTTTTAAGATTAGCTCGCGAGGAGGAATCTATGAATTGGCTGGAAAGATGGAATCTCTCCGTTTGAGAATTTTACGGCACATTGAACGTTTTTTAAGATTAGCTCGCGGTCAGGAATCTATGAATTGGCTGGAAAGATGGAATCTCTCCGTTTGAGAATTTTACGGCACGTTGAACGTTTTTAAGAATAGCTCGCGCGTCAGGAATCTATGGAATTGGCTGGAAAGATGGAATCTCTCCGTTTGAGAATATTACGGCACATTGAACGTTTTTTAAGATTAGCTCGCGGGTCAGGAATCTATGAATTGGCTGAAAGATGGATATCTCTCCGTTTGAGACTTTTACGGCACACTGAACGTTTTTAAGATTAGCTCGCGAGGAGGAATCTATGAATTGGCTGGAAAGATGGAATCTCTCCGTTTGAGACTTTCACGCACATTGAACGTTTTTAAGATTAGCCTCGCGGTCAGGAATCTATGAATTGGCTGGAAAGATGGAATCTCTCCTTTTGAGAATTTTACGGCACATTGAACGTTTTTAAGATTAAGCTCGCGGTCAGGAATCTATGAATTGGCTGGAAAGATGGAATCTCTCCGTTTGAGAATTTTACGGCACATTGAACGTTTTTAAGATTAGCTCGCGGTCAGGAATCTATGATTTGGCTGGAAAGATGGAATCTTCTCCGTTTGAGAATTTTACGGCACATTGAACGTTTTTAAGATTAGCTCGCGGTCAGGAATCTATGAATTGGCTGGAAAGATGGAATCTCTCCGTTTGAGAATTTTACGGCACATTGAACGTTTTTAAGACTTAGCTCGCGGTCAGGAATCTATCGAATTGGCTGGAAAGATGGAATCTCTCCGTTTGAGAATATTACGGCACATTGAACGTTTTTTAAGATTAGCTCGCGGTCAGGAATCTATGAATTGGCTGAAAAGATGGAATCTCTCCGTTTGGAGACTTTTACGGCACACTGAACGTTTTTAAGATTAGCTCGCGAGGAGGAATCTATGAATTGGCTGGAAAGATGGAATCTCTCCGTTTGAGACTTTTACGGGCACACTGAACGTTTTTAAGATTAGCTCGCGAGAGGAATCTATGAATTGGCTGGAAAGATGGAATCTCTCCGTTTGAGAATTTTACGGCACATTGAACGTTTTTAAAGATTAGCTCGCGGTCAGGAATCTATGAATTGGCTGAAAAGATGAATCTCTCCGTTTGAGATTTTTTACGGCACACTGAACGTTTTTAAGATTAGCTCGCGAGAGGAATCCTATGAATTGGCTGAAAAGATGGAATCTCTCCGTTTGAGATTTTACGGCACACTGAACGTTTTTAAGATTAGCTCGCGAGGAGGAATCTATGAATTGGCTGGAAAGATGGAATCTCTCCGTTTGAGAATTTTACGGCACATTGAACGTTTTTAAGATTAGCTCGCGGTCAGGAATCTATGAATTGGCTGGAAAGATGGAATCTCTCCGTTTGAGAATTTTACGGCACATTGAACGTTTTTAAGATTAGCTCGCGGTCAGGAATCTATGAATTGGCTGGAAAGATGGAATCTCTCCGTTTGAGAATTTTACGGCACATTGAACGTTTTTAAGAATAGCTCGCGGTCAGGAATCTATGAATTGGCTGGAAAGATGGAATCTCTCCGTTTGAGAATATTACGGCACATTGAACGTTTTTTAAGATTAGCTCGCGAGGAGGAATCTATGAATTGGCTGGAAAGATGGAATCTCTCCGTTTGAGAATTTTACGGCACATTGAACGTTTTTAAGATTAGCTCGCGGTCAGGAATCTATGAATTGGCTGAAAAGATGGAATCTCTCCGTTTGAGATTTTTACGGCACACTGAACGTTTTTAAGATTAGCTCGCGAGGAGGAATCTATGAATTGGCTGAAAAGATGGAATCTCTCCGTTTGAGATTTTTTACGGCACACTGAACGTTTTTAAGATTAGCTCGCGAGGAGGAATCTATGAATTGGCTGGAAAGATGGAATCTCTCCGTTTGAGAATTTTACGGCACATTGAACGTTTTTAAGATTAGCTCGCGGTCAGGAATCTATGAATTGGCTGGAAAGATGGAATCTCTCCGTTTGAGAATTTTACGGCACATTGAACGTTTTAAAGATTAGCTCGCGGTCAGGATCTATGAATTGGCTGGAAAGATGGAATCTCTCCGTTTGAGAATTTTACGGCACATTGAACGTTTTTAAGAATAGCTCGCGGTCAGGAATCTATGAATTGGCTGGAAAGATGGAATCTCTCCGTTTGAGAATATTACGGCACATTGAACGTTTTTTAAGATTAGCTCGCGGTCAGGAATCTATGAATTGGCTGGAAAGATGGAATCTCTCCGTTTGAGACTTTTACGGCACACTGAACGTTTTTAAGATTAGCTCGCGAGGAGGAATCTATGAATTGGCTGGAAAAGATGGAATCTCTCCGTTTGAGACTTTCACGGCACATTGAACGTTTTTAAGATTAGCTCGCGAGTCAGGAATCTATGAATTGGCTGAAAGATGGAATCTCTCCTTTTTGAGAATTTTACGGCACATTGAACGTTTTTAAGATTAGCTCGCCGGTCAGGAATCTATGAATTGGCTGGAAAGATGGAATCTCTCCGTTTGAGAATTTTACGGCACATTGAACGTTTTTAAGATTAGCTCGCGGTCAGGAATCTATGATTTGGCTGGAAAGATGGAATCTCTCCGTTTGAGAATTTTACGGCACATTGAACGTTTTTAAGATTAGCTCGCGGTCAGGAATCTATGAATTGGCTGGAAAGATGGAATCTCTCCGTTTGAGAATTTTACGGCACATTGAACGTTTTTAAGATTAGCTCGCGGTCAGGAATCTATGAATTGGCTGGAAGATGGAATCTCTCCGTTTGAGAATATTACGGCACATTGAACGTTTTTAAGATTAGCTCGCGGTCAGGAATCTATGAATTGGCTGAAAAGATGGAATCTCTCCGTTTGAGACTTTTACGGCACACTGAACGTTTTTAAGATTAGCTCGCGAGGAGGAATCTATGAATTGGCTGGAAAAGATGGAATCTCTCCGTTTGAGACTTTTACGGCACACTGAACGTTTTTAAGATTAGCTCGCGAGGAGGAATCTATGAATTGGCTGGAAAGATGGAATCTCTCCGTTTGAGAATTTTACGGCACATTGAACGTTTTTAAGATTAGCTCGCGGGTCAGGAATCTATGATTTGGCTGGAAAGATGGAATCTCTCCGTTTGAGAATTTTACGGCACATTGCACGTTTTTAGGATTAGCTCGCGGTCAGGAATCTATGAATTGGCTGAAAAGATGGAATCTCTCCGTTTGAGATTTTTACGGCACACTGAACGTTTTTAAGATTAGCTCGCGAGGAGGAATCTATGAATTGGCTGGAAAGATGGAATCTCTCCGTTTGAGAATTTTACGGCACATTGAACGTTTTTAAGATTAGCTCGCGGTCAGGAATCTATGAATTGGCTGGAAAGATGGAATCTCTCCGTTTGAGAATATTACGGCACATTGAACGTTTTTAAGATTAGCTCGCGGTCAGGAATCTATGAATTGGCTGGAAAGATGGAATCTCTCCGTTTGAGAATTTTACGGCACATTGAACGTTTTTAAGATTAGCTCGCGGTCAGGAATCTATGAATTGGCTGGAAAGATGGAATCTCTCCGTTTGAGAATTTTACGGCACATTGAACGTTTTTAAGAATAGCTCGCGGTCAGGAATCTATGAATTGGCTGGAAAGATGGAATCTCTCCGTTTGAGAATATTACGGCACATTGAACGTTTTAAGATTAGCTCGCGGTCAGGAATCTATGAATTGGCTGGAAAGATGGAATCTCTCCGTTTGAGACTTTTACGGCACCACTGAACGTTTTTAAGATTAGCTCGCGAGGAGGAATCTATGAATTGGCTGGAAAGATGGAATCTCTCCGTTTGAGACTTTCACGGCACATTGAACGTTTTTAAGATTAGCTCGCGGTCAGGAATCTATGAATTGGCTGGAAAGATGGAATCTCTCCTTTTGAGAATTTTACGGCACATTGAACGTTTTTAAGATTAGCTCGCGGTCAGGAATCTATGAATTGGCTGGAAAGATGGAATCTCTCCGTTTGAGAATTTTACGGCACATTGAACGTTTTTTAAGACTTATCTCGCGGTCAGGAATCTATGATTTGGCTGGAAAGATGGAATCTCTCCGTTTGAGAATTTTACGGCACATTGAACGTTTTTAAGATTAGCTCGCGGTCAGGAATCTATGAATTGGCTGGAAAGATGGAATCTCTCCGTTTGAGAATTTTACGGCACATTGAACGTTTTTAAAGATTAGCTCGCGGTCAGGAATCTATGAATTGGCTGGAAAGATGGAATCTCTCCGTTTGAGATATTACGGCCACATTGAACGTTTTTTAAGATTAGCTCGCGGTCAGGAATCTATGAATTTGGCTGAAAAGATGGAATCTCTCCGTTTGAGGACTTTTACGGCACACTGAACGTTTTTAAGATTAGCTCGCGAGGAGGAATCTATGAATTTGGCTGGAAAGATGGAATCTCTCCGTTTGAGACTTTTACGGCACACTGAACGTTTTGTAAGATTAGCTCGCGAGGAGGAATCTATGAATTGGCTGGAAAGATGGAATCTCTCCGTTTGAGAATTTTACGGCACATTGAACGTTTTTAAGATTAGCTCGCGGTCAGGAATCTATGATTTGGCTGGAAAGATGGAATCTCTCCGTTTGAGAATTTTACGGCACATTGAACGTTTTTAAGATTAGCTCGCGGTCAGGAATCTATGAATTGGCTGAAAAGATGGAATCTCTCCGTTTGAGATTTTTACGGCACACTGAACGTTTTTTAAGATTAGCTCGCGAGGAGGAATCTATGATTGGCTGGAAAGATGGAATCTCTCCGTTGAGAATTTTACGAGCACATTGAACGTTTTTCAAAGATTAGCTCGCGGTCAGGAATCTATGAATTGGCTGCAAAGATGGAATCCTCTCCGTTTGAGAATTTTACGGCACATTGAACGTTTTTAGATTAGCTCGCGGTCAGGAATCTATGAATTGGCTGGAAAGATGGAATCTCTCCGTTTGAGAATTTTACGGCACATTGAACGTTTTTAAGATTAGCTCGCGGTCAGGAATCTATGAATTGGCTGGAAAGATGGAATCTCTCCGTTTGAGAATTTTACGGCACATTGAACGTTTTTAAGATTAGCTCGCGGTCAGGAATCTATGAATTGGCTGGAAAGATGGAATCTCTCCGTTTGAGACTTTTACGGCACACTGAACGTTTTTAAGATTAGCTCGCGAGGAGGAATCTATGAATTGGCTGAAAGATGGAATCTCTCCGTTTGAGACTTTCACAGGCACATTGAACGTTTTTAAGATTAGCTCGCGGTCAGGAATCTATGAATTGGCTGGAAAGATGGAATCTCTCCTTTGTGAGAATTTTACGGCACATTGAACGTTTTTAAGATTAGCTCGCGGGTCAGGAATCTATGAATTGGGCTGGAAAGGATGGAATCTCTCCGTTTGAGAATTTTACGGCACATTGAACGTTTTTAAGATTAGCTCGCGGTCAGGAATCTATGAATTGGCTGGAAAGATGGAATCTCTCCGTTGAGAATTTTACGGCACATTGAACGTTTTTAAGATTAGCTCGCGGTCAGGAATCTATGAATTGGCTGGAAAGATGGAATCTCTCCGTTTTGAGAATTTTACGGCACATTGAACGTTTTTTAAGATTAGCTCGCGGTCAGGAATCTATGAATTGGCTGGAAAGATGGAATCTCTCCGTTTGAGAATATTACGGCACATTGAACGTTTTAAAGATTAGCTCGCGAGGAGGAATCTATGAATTGGCTGGAAAGATGGAATCTCTCCGTTTGAGAATTTTACGGCACATTGAACGTTTTTAAGATTAGCTCGCGGTCAGGAATCTATGATTTGGCTGGAAAGATGGAATCTCTCCGTTTGAGAATTTTACGGCACATTGAACGTTTTTAAGATTAGCTCGCGGTCAGGAATCTATGAATTGGCTGAAAAGATGGAATCTCTCCGTTTGAGATTTTTACGGCACACTGAACGTTTTTAAGATTAGCTCGCGAGGAGGAATCTATGAATTGGCTGGAAAGATGGAATCTCTCCGTTTGAGAATTTTACGGGCACATTGAACGTTTTTAAGATTAGCTCGCGGTCAGGAATCTATGAATTGGCTGCAAAGATGGAATCTCTCCGTTTGAGAATTTTACGGCACATTGAACGTTTTTAAGATTAGCTCGCGGTCAGGAATCTATGAATTGGCTGGAAAGATGGAATCTCTCCGTTTGAGAATTTTACGGCACATTGAACGTTTTTAAGATTAGCTCGCGGTCAGGAATCTATGAATTGGCTGGAAAGATGGAATCTCTCCGTTGAGAATTTTACGGCACATTGAACGTTTTTAAGATTAGCTCGCGGTCAGGAATCTATGAATTGGCTGGAAAAGATGGAATCTCTCCGTTTGAGACTTTTACGGCACACTGAACGTTTTTAAGATTAGCTCGCGAGGAGAATCTATGAATTGGCTGGAAAGATGGAATCTCTCCGTTTGAGAAATTTTACGGCACATTGAACGTTTTTAAGATTAGCTCGCGGTCAGGGAATCTATGAATTGGCTGGAAAGATGGAATCTCTCCGTTTGAGAATTTTACGGCACATTGAACGTTTTTAAGATTAGCTCGCGGTCAGGAATCTATGAATTGGCTGGGAAAGATGGAATCTCTCCGTTTGAGAATTTTACGGCACATTGAACGTTTTTAAGATTAGCTCGCGGTCAGGAATCTATGAATTGGCTGGAAAGATGGAATCTCTCCGTTTGAGAATATTACCGCACATTGAACGTTTTTAAGATTAGCTCGCGGTCAGGAATCTATGAATTGGCTGGAAAGATGGAATCTCTCCGTTTGAGACTTTTACGGCACACTGAACGTTTTTAAGATTAGCTCGCGAGGAGGAATCTATGAATTGGCTGGAAAGATGGAATCTCTCCGTTTGAGAGTTTCACGGCACATTGAACGTTTTTTAAGATTAGCTCGCGGTCAGGAATCTATGAATTGGCTGGAAACGATGGAATCTCTCCTTTTGAGAATTTTACGGCACATTGAACGTTTTTAAGATTAGCTCGCGGTCAGGAATCTATGAATTGGCTGGAAAGATGGAATCTCTTCGTTTGTGAATTTTACGGCACATTGAACGTTTTTTAAGATTAGCTCGCGGTTAGGAATCTATGATTTGGCTGGAAAGATGGAATCTCTCCGTTTGAGAATTTTACGGCACATTGAACGTTTTTTAAGATTAGCTCGCGGTCAGGAATCCTATGAATTGGCTGGAAAGATGGAATCTCTCCGTTTGAGAATTTTACGGCACATTGAACGTTTTTAAGATTAGCTCGCGAGGAGGAATCTATGAATTGGCTGGAAAGATGGAATCTCTCCGTTGAGAATTTTACGGCACATTGAACGTTTTTAAGATTAGCTCGCGGTCAGGAATCTATGAATTGGCTGGAAAGATGGAATCTCTCCGTTTGAGAATTTTACGGCACATTGAACGTTTTTAAGATTAGCTCGCGGTCAGGGAATCTATGAATTGGCTGAAAAGATGGAATCTCTCCGTTTGAGATTGTTTACGGCACACCTGAACGTTTTTAAGATTAGCTCGCGACGGAGGAATCTATGAATTGGCTGGAAAGATGGAATCTCTCCGTTTGAGATTTTACGGCACATTGAACGTTTTTTAAGATTACCTCGCGGTCAGGAATCTATGAATTGGCTGCAAAGATGGAATCTCTCCGTTTGAGACTTTTACGGCCACACTGAACGTTTTTTAAGATTAGCTCGCGAGGAGGAATCTATGAATTGGCTGGGAAAGATGGAATCTCTCCGTTTGAGACTTTCACGGCACATTGAACGTTTTTAAGATTAGCTCGCGGTCAGGAATCTATGAATTGGCTGGAAAGATGGAATCTCTCCTTTTGAGAATTTTACGGCACATTGAACGTTTTTAAGATTAGCTCGGCGGGTCAGGAATCTATGAATTGGCTGGAAAGATGGAATCTCTCCGTTTGTGAATTTTACGGCACATTGAACGTTTTTTAAGATTAGCTCGCGGTCAGAGAATCTATGATTTGGCTGGAAAGATGGAATCTCTCCGTTTGAGAATTTTACGGCACATTGAACGTTTTTAAGATTAGCTCGCGGTCAGGAATCTATGAATTGGCTGAAAGATGGAATCTCTCCGTTTGAGAATTTTACGGCACATTGAACGTTTTTAAGATTAGCTCGCGGGTCAGGAATCTATGAATTGGCTGGAAAGATGGAATCTCTCCGTTTGAGAATATTACGGCACATTGAACGTTTTTAAGATTAGCTCGCGGTCAGGGAATCTATGAATTGGCTGAAAAGATGGAATCTCTCCGGTTTGAGACTTTTACGGCACACTGAACGTTTTTAAGATTAGCTCGCGAGGAGGAATCTATGAATTGGCTGGAAAGATGGAATCTCTCCGTTTGAGAATTTTACGGCACATTGAACGTTTTTAAGATTAGCTCGCGGTCAGGAATCTATGAATTGGCTGGGAAAGATGGAATCTCTCCGTTTGAGATTTTTACGGCACACTGAACGTTTTTTAAGATTAGCTCGCGAGGAGGAATCTATGAATTGGCTGGAAAGATGGAATCTCTCCGTTTGAGAATTTTACGGCACATTGAACGTTTTTAAGATTAGCTCGCGGTCAGGAATCTATGAATTGGCTGCAAAGATGGAATCTCTCCGGTTTGAGACTTTTACGGCACACTGAACGTTTTTAAGATTAGCTCGCGAGGAGGAATCTATGAATTGGCTGGAAAGATGGAATCTCTCCGTTTGAGACTTTCACGGCACATTGAACGTTTTTAAGATTAGCTCGCGGTCAGGAATCTATGAATTGGCTGGAAAGATGGAATCTCTCCTTTTTGAGAATTTTACGGCACATTGAACGTTTTTAAGATTAGCTCGCGGTCAGGAATCTATGAATTGGCTGGAAAGATGGAATCTCTCCGTTTGAGAATTTTTACGGCACATGGAACGTTTTTAAGATTAGCTCGCGGTCAGGAATCTATGAATTGGCTGGAAAGATGGAATCTCTCCGTTTTGAGAATATTACGGCACATTGGAACGTTTTTAAGATTAGCTCGCGGTCAGGAATCTATGAATTGGCTGAAAAGATGGAATCTCTCCGTTTGAGACTTTTACGGCACACTGAACGTTTTTAAGATTAGCTCGCGAGGAGGAATCTATGAATTGGCTGGAAAGATGGAATCTCTCCGTTTGAGAGTATTACGGCACATTGAACGTTTTTAAGATTAGCTCGCGGTCAGGAATCTATGAATGATGAATCAGGAATCAGGAATGATGAATCAGGAATGATGAATCAGGAATCAGGAATCAGGATTGATGAATCAGGAATGATGGATGGATGAATCAGGAATCAGGAATCAGGAATCAGGAATCAGGAATCAGGAATCAGGAATCAGGAATCAGGAATCAGGAATCAGGAATCAGGATTCAGGAATCAGGAATGATGAATCAGGAATGATGAATCAGGAATGATGAATGTCGAATCAGGAATGAGGAATGATGAATCAGGAATCAGGAATGATGAATCAGGAATAAGGAATGATGAATCAGGAATGATGAATCAGGAATAATGAATCAGGAATCAGGAATCAGGAATGATGAATCAGGAATCAGGAATCAGGAATCAGGAATCAGGAATCAGGAATCAGGAATCAGAAATCAGGAATGATGAATCAGGAATGATGAATCAGGAATGATGAATGTCGAATCAGGAATGATGAATGATGAATCAGGAATCAGGAATGATGAATCAGGAATAAGGAATGATGAATCAGGTATGATGAATGATGAATCAGGAATAATGAATCAGGAATCAGGAATCAGGAATGATGAATCAGGAATCAGGAATGATGAATCAGGAATGATGAATGATGAATCAGGTATCAGGAATGATGAATCAGGAATAAAGAATGATGAATCAGGAATGATAAATGATGAGTCAGGAATCAGGAATGATGAATCAGGAATGATGAATCAGGAATGATGAATCAGGGAACGATGAATCAGGAATGATGAATCAGGAATCAGGAATGATGAATGATGAATCAGGAATGATGAATCAGGAATGATGAATCAGGAACGATGAATCAGGAATGATGAATCAGGAATCAGGAATGATGAATGATGAATCAGGAATGATGATTGATGAATCAGGAATGATAAATCAGGAATCAGGAATGATGAATGATGAATCAGGAATCAGCAATGATGAATCAGGAATGATGAATGATGAATCAGGAATCCGGAATGATGAATCAGGAATAAAGAATAAAGAATCAGGAATCAGGAATGATTAATCAGGAATGATGAATGATGAATCAGGAATCCGGAATGATGAATCAGGAATAAAGAATAAAGAATCAGGAATGATGAATGATGAATCAGGAATGATGAATGACGAATCAGGAATGACGAATCAGGAATCAGGAATGATGGATCAGGAAGATGATGAATCAGGAATCAGGAATGATGAATCAGGAATCAGGAATGATGAATCAGGAATGATGAATGATGAATCAGGAATGATGAATCAGGATGATGATCAGGAATCAGGAATCAGGAGTGATTAATCAGGAATCAGGAATGATGAATCAGGAATGAGGAATGATCAATCAGGAATGATAAATGATGAATCAGGAATATGGAATGATGAATCAGGAATGAGGAATGATGAATCAGGAATGATGAATCAGGAATCAGGAATGATGAATCAGGAATGATGAATGATGTATCCGGAATCAGGAATGATGAACCAGGAAAGAGGAATGATGAATCAGGAATCAGGAATGGTGAATCAGGAATCAGGAATGATGAATTAGGAATCAGGAATGATGAATCAGGAATCAGGAATGATGAATCAGGAATGAGGAATGATCAATCAGGAATGATGAATGATGAATCAGGAATCAGCAATGATGAATCAGGGATTCAGGAATGATGAATCAGGAATGATGAATGATGGAATCAGGAATCAGGAATGATGAATCAGGAATCAGGAATGAATGAATCAGCAGGAATCATGAATGATGAATCAGGAATCAGGAATGATGAATCAGAATGATGAATGATGAATCAGGAATGAGGAATCAGGAATGAGGAATGATGAATCAGGAATGAGGAGTGATCAATCAGGAATCAGGAATGATGAATCAGGAATGAGGAATGATGAATCAGGAATGAGGAAATGATCAATCAGGAATGATGAATGATGAATTAGGAATCAGGAATGATGAATCAGGAATCAGGAATGATGAATCAGGAATGATGAATCAGGAATCAGGAATGATGAATCAGGAATCAGGAATGATGAATCAGGAATGATGAATGATGTATCAGGAATCAGGAATGATGAATCAGGAAAGAGGAATGATGAATCAGGAATCAGGAATGGTGAATCAGGAATCAGGAATGATGAATCAGGAATCAGGAATGATGAATCAGGAATCAGGAATGATGAATGACGAATCAGGAATGATGATTCAGGAATGATGAATGATGAATCAGGAATCAGGAATGATGAATCAGAATCAGGAATGATGAATCAGGAATAAGGAATGATGAATCAGGAATGATGAATGATGAATCAGGAATGATGAATCAGGAATGATGAATCAGGAATCAGGTATCATGAATGATGAATCAGGAATCAGGAATGATGAATCAGGAATCAGGAATCAGGAATCAGGAATGATGAATCAGGAATCAGGAATAATGAATCAGGAATAATGAATGATGAATCAGAAATCAGGAATGATGAATCAGGAATCAGGAATGATGAATCAGGAATCAGGAATGATGAATCAGGAATGATGAATGATGAATCAGGAATAATGAATGATGAATCAGGAATCAGGAATCAGGAATGATGAATCAGGAATCAGGAATGATGAATCAGGAATCAGGAATGATGAATCAGGAATCAGGAATGATGAATCAGGAATGATGAATGATGTATCAGGAATCAGAATGATGAATCAGGAAAGAGGAATGATGAATCAGGAATCAGGAATGGTGAATCATGAATCAGGAATGATGAATCAGGAATCAGGAATGATGAATCAAGAATCAGGAATCAGGAATGATGAGTCAGGAATGATGAATGATGAATCAGGAATTGATGAATGATGAATCAGGAATGATGATTCAGGAATGAGGAATGATCAATCAGGAATCAGGAATGATGAATCAGGAATGAGGAATGATGAATCAGGAATGATAAATGATGAATCAGGAATCCGAACGGAATGATGAATCAGGAATAAGGAATGATGAATCAGGAATGATGAATGATGAATCAGGAATGACGAATGATGAATCAGGAATGACGAATTAGGAATCAGTATCAGGAATGATGAATGATGAATCAGGAATCAGGAATGATGAATCAGGAATCAGGAATGATGAATCAGGAATGATGAATGATGAATCAGGAATGATGAATGATGAATCAGGAATGATGAATCAGGAATGATGAATCAAGATCAGGAATCAGAAGTGATTAATCAGGAATCAGGAATGATGAATCAGGAATCAGGAATGATGATTCAGGAATGAGGAATGATCAATCAGGAATCAGGAATGATGAATCAGGAATGAGGAATGATGAATCAGGAATGATAAATGATGAATCAGGAATCAGGAATGATGAATCAGGAATGAGGAATGATGAATCAGGAATGATGAATCAGGAATCAGGAATGATGAATCAGGAATGATGAATGATGTATCCGGAATCAGGAATGATGAATCAGGAAAGAGGAATGATGAATCAGGAATCAGGAATGGTGAATCAGGAATCAGGAATGATGAATCAGGAATCAGGAATGATGAATCAGGAATCAGGAATGATGAATCAGGAATGATGAATCAGGAATGATGAATGATGAATCAGGAATCAGGCAATGATGAATCAGGATTCAGGAATGATGAATCAGGAATGATGAATGATGAATCAGGAATCAGGAATGATGAATCAGGAATCAGGAATGATGAATCAGGAATCGAGGAATGATGAATCAGGAATGATGAATGATGAATCAGGAATGATGAATCAGGAATCAGGAATGATGAATCAGGAATCATGAATGATGAATCAGGAATCAGGAATGATGAATCAGGAATGATGAATGATGAATCAGGAATGAGGAATCAGGAATGAGGAATGATGAATCAGGAATGAGGAGTGATCAATCAGGAATCAGGAATGATGAATCAGGAATGAGGAATGATGAATCAGGAATGAGGAATGATCAATCAGGAATGATGAATGATGAATTAGGAATCAGGAATGATGAATCAGGAATCAGGAATGATGAATCAGGAATGATGAATCAGGAATCAGGAATGATGAATCAGGAATCAGGAATGATGAATCAGGAATGATGAATGATGTATCAGGAATCAGGAATGATGAATCAGGAAAGAGGAATGATGAATCAGGAATCAGGAATGGTGAATCAGGAATCAGGAATGATGAATCAGGAATCAGGAATGATGAATCAGGAATCAGGAATGATGAATCAGGAATCAGGAATGATGAATCAGGAATCAGGAATGATGAATCATGAATCAGGAATCAGGAATGATGAGTCAGGAATGATGAATGACGAATCAGGAATGATGATTCAGGAATGATGAATGATGAATCAGGAATCAGGAATGATGAATCAGGAATCAGGAATGATGAATCAGGAATAAGGAATGATGAATCAGGAATGATGAATGATGAATCAGGAATGATGAATCAGGAATGATGAATCAGGAATCAGGTATCATGAATGATGAATCAGGAATCAGGAATGATGAATCAGGAATCAGGAATCAGGAATCAGGAATGATGAATCAGGAATCAGGAATAATGAATCAGGAATAATGAATGATGAATCAGAAATCAGGAATGATGAATCAGGAATCAGGAATGATGAATCAGGAATCAGGAATGATGAATCAGGAATGATGAATGATGAATCAGGAATGATGAATCACGCATGATGAATCAGGAATCAGGAATCAGGAATGATGAATCAGGAATCAGGAATGATGAATCAGGAATCAGGAATGATGAATCAGGAATCAGGAATGATGAATCAGGAATGATGAATGATGTATCAGGAATCAGGAATGATGAATCAGGAAAGAGGAATGATGAATCAGGAATCAGGAATGGTGAATCATGAATCAGGAATGATGAATCAGGAATCAGGAATGATGAATCAAGAATCAGGAATCAGGAATGATGAGTCAGGAATGATGAATGATGAATCTGGAATGATGAATGATGAATCAGGAATGATGAATCAGGAATCTGGAATGATGAATCAGGATGAATGATGAATGAATGATGAATCAGGAATGAATGAATCAGGAATGAATCAGGAATCAGGAATCAGGAATGATGAATCAGGAATCAGGAATCAGGAATCAGGAATCAGGAATGATGAATCAGGAATGATGAATGACGAATCAGGAATGATGAATGATGATTCAGGAATGATGAATGATGATTCAGGAATGATGAATGTTGAATCAGGAATCAGGAATGATGAATCAGGAATAAGGAATGATGAATCAGGAATGATGAATGATGAATCAGGAATGATGAATCAGGAATGATGAATCAGGAATCAGGTATCATGAATGATGAAATCAGGAATCAGGAATGATGAATCAGGAATCAGGAATCAGGAATGATGAATCAGGAATCTGGAATGATGAATGATGAATCAGGAATGATGAATGATGAATCAGGAATGATAAATCAGGAATCAGGAATGATGAATGATGAATCAGGAATCAGCAATGATGAATCAGGAATCAGGAATGATGAATCAGGAATGATGAATGATGAATCAGGAATCCGGAATGATGAATCAGGAATAAGGAATGATGAATCAGGAATGATGAATGATGAATCAGGAATGACGAATGATGAATCAGGAATGACGAATCAGGAATCAGTATCAGGAATGATGAATGATGAATCAGGAATCAGGAATGATGAATCAGGAATGATGAATCAGGAATGATGAATGATGAATCAGGAATGATGAATGATGAATCAGGAATGATGAATCAGGAATGATGAATCAAGAATCAGGAATCAGAAGTGATTAATCAGGAATCAGGAATGATGAATCAGGAATCAGGAATGATGATTCAGGAATGAGGAATGATCAATCAGGAATCAGGAATGATGAATCAGGAATGAGGAATGATGAAATCAGGAATGATAAATGATGAATCAGGAATCAGGAATGAAGAATCAGGAATGAGGAATGATGAATCAGGAATGATGAATCAGGAATCAGGAATGATGAATCAGGAATGATGAATGATGTATCCGGAATCAGGAATGATGAATCAGGAAAGAGGAATGATGAATCAGGAATCAGGAATGGTGAATCAGGAATCAGGAATGATGAATCAGGAATCAGGAATGATGAATCAGGAATCAGGAATGATGAATCAGGAATGATCAATCAGGAATGATGAATGAGGAATCAGGAATCAGCAATGATGAATCAGGATTCAGGAATGATGAATCAGGAATGATGAATGATGAATCAGGAATCAGGAATGATGAATCAGGAATCAGGAATGATGAATCAGGAATCAGGAATGATGAATCAGGAATGATGAATGATGAATCAGGAATGATGAATCAGGAATGATGAATCAGGAATCAGGAATGATGAATCAGGAATCAGGAATGATGAATCAGGAATCAGGAATGATGAATCAGGAATGATGAATCAGGAATGAAGAATGATGAATCAGGAATGAGGAGTGATCAATCAGGAATCAGGAATGATGAATCAGGAATGAGGAATGATGAATCAGGAATGAGGAATGATCAATCAGGAATGATGAATGATGAATTAGGAATCAGGAATGATGAATCAGGAATCAGGAATGATGAATCAGGAATGATGAATCAGGAATCAGGAATGATGAATCAGGAATCAGGAATGATGAATCAGGAATGATGATTGATGTATCAGGAATCAGGAATGATGAATCAGGAAAGAGGAATGATGAATCAGGAATCAGGAATGGTGAATCAGGAATGACGAATGATGAATCAGGAATGACGAATCAGGAATCAGTATCAGGAATGATGAATGATGAATCAGGAATCAGGAATGATGAATCAGGAATCAGGAATGATGAATCAGGAATGAGGAATGATGAATCAGGAATGATGAATCAGGAATCAGGAATGATGAATCAGGAATGATGAATGATGTATCCGGAATCAGGAATGATGAATCAGGAAAGAGGAATGATGAATCAGGAATCAGGAATGGTGAATCAGCAATCAGGAATGATGAATCAGCAATCAGAATGATGAATCAGGAATCAGGAATGATGAATCAGGAATGATCAATCAGGAATGATGAATGATGAATCAGGAATCAGCAATGATGAATCAGGATTCAGGAATGATGAATCAGGAATGATGAATGATGAATCAGGAATCAGCAATGATGAATCAGGAATCAGGAATGATGAATCAGGAATGATGAATGATGAATCAGGAATCCGGAATGATGAATCAGGAATAAGGAATGATGAATCAGGAATGATGAATGATGAATCAGGAATGACGAATGATGAATCAGGAATGACGAATCAGGAATCAGTATCAGGAATGATGAATGATGAATCAGGAATCAGGAATGATGAATCAGGAATGATGAATCAGGAATGATGAATGATGAATCAGGAATGATGAATGATGAATCAGGAATGATGAATCAGGAATGATGAATCAAGAATCAGGAATCAGAAGTGATTAATCAGGAATCAGGAATGATGAATCAGGAATCAGGAATGATGATTCAGGAATGAGGAATGATCAATCAGGAATCAGGAATGATGAATCAGGAATGAGGAATGATGAATCAGGAATGATAAATGATGAATCAGGAATCAGGAATGATGAATCAGGAATGAGGAATGATGAATCAGGAATGATGAATCAGGAATCAGGAATGATGAATCAGGAATGATGAATGATGTATCCGGAATCAGGAATGATGAATCAGGAAAGAGGAATGATGAATCAGGAATCAGGAATGGTGAATCAGGAATCAGGAATGATGAATCAGGAATCAGGAATGATGAATCAGGAATCAGGAATGATGAATCAGGAATGATCAATCAGGAATGATGAATGATGAATCAGGAATCAGCAATGATGAATCAGGATTCAGGAATGATGAATCAGGAATGATGAATGATGAATCAGGAATCAGGAATGATGAATCAGGAATCAGGAATGATGAATCAGGAATCAGGAATGATGAATCAGGAATGATGAATGATGAATCAGGAATGATGAATAAGGAATGATGAATCAGGAATCAGGAATGATGAATCAGGAATCAGGAATGATGAATCAGGAATCAGGAATGATGAATCAGGAATGATGAATCAGGAATGAGGAATGATGAATCAGGAATGAGGAGTGATCAATCAGGAATCAGGAATGATGAATCAGGAATGAGGAATGATGAATCAGGAATGAGGAATGATCAATCAGGAATGATGAATGATGAATTAGGAATCAGGAATGATGAATCAGGAATCAGGAATGATGAATCAGGAATGATGAATCAGGATTCAGGAATGATGAATCAGGAATCAGGAATGATGAATCAGGAATGATGATTGATGTATCAGGAATCAGGAATGATGAATCAGGAAAGAGGAATGATGAATCAGGAATCAGGAATGGTGACTCAGGAATGACGAATGATGAATCAGGAATGACGAATCAGGAATCAGTATCAGGAATGATGAATGATGAATCAGGAATCAGGAATGATGAATCAGGAATCAGGAATGATGAATCAGGAATGAGGAATGATGAATCAGGAATGATGAATCAGGAATCAGGAATGATGAATCAGGAATGATGAATGATGTATCCGGAATCAGGAATGATGAATCAGGAAAGAGGAATGATGAATCAGGAATCAGGAATGGTGAATCAGCAATCAGGAATGATGAATCAGCAATCAGGAATGATGAATCAGGAATCAGGAATGATGAATCAGGAATGATCAATCAGGAATGATGAATGATGAATCAGGAATCAGCAATGATGAATCAGGATTCAGGAATGATGAATCAGGAATGATGAATGATGAATCAGGAATCAGGAATGATGAATCAGGAATCAGGAATGATGTATCAGGAATCAGGAATGATGAATCAGGAATGATGAATGATGAATCAGGAATGATGAATCAGGAATGATGAATCAGGAATCAGGAATGATGAATCAGGAATCAGGAATGATGAATCAGGAATCAGGAATGATGAATCAGGAATGATGAATGATGAATCAGGAATGATGAATCAGGAATGAGGAATGATGAATCAGAAATGAGGAGTGATCAATCAGGAATCAGGAATGATGAATCAGGAATGAGGAATGATGAATCAGGAATGAGGAATGATCAATCAGGAATGATGAATGATGAATTAGGAATCAGGAATGATGAATCAGGAATCAGGAATGATGAATCAGGAATCAGGAATGATGAATCAGGAATGATGAATGATGTATCAGGAATCAGGAATGATGAATCAGGAAAGAGGAATGATGAATCAGGAATCAGGAATGGTGAATCATGAATCAGGAATGATGAATCAGGAATCAGGAATGATGAATCAGGAATCAGGAATGATGAATCAGGAATCATGAATGATGAATCAGGAATCAGGAATGATGAATCATGAATCATGAATTAGGAATGATGAGTCAGGAATGATGAATCAGGAATGATGAATGATGAATCAGGAATGATGAATCAGGAATCTGGAATGATGAATCAGGAATGATGAATGATGAATCAGGAATGATGAATCAGGAATGATGAATCAGGAATCAGGAATCAGGAATGATGAATCAGGAATCAGGAATCAGGAATCAGGAATGATGAATCAGGAATGATGAATGACGAATCAGGAATGATGAATGATGATTCAGGAATGATGAATGATGAATCAGGAATCAGGAATGATGAATCAGGAATGATGAATGTTGAATCAGGATTCAGGAATGATGAATCAGGAATAAGGAATGATGAATCAGGAATGATGAATGATGAATCAGGAATGATGAATCAGGAATGATGAATCAGGAATCAGGTATCATGAATGATGAATCAGGAATCAGGAATGATGAATCAGGAATCAGGAATCAGGAATCAGGAATGATGAATCAGGAATCAGGAATAATGAATCAGGAATGATGAATGATGAATCAGAAATCAGGAATGATGAATCAGGAATCAGGAATAATGAATCAGGAATCAGGAATGATGAATCAGGAATGATGAATGATGAATCAGGAATGATGAATCAGGCATGATGAATCAGGAATCAGGAATCAGGAATGACGAATCAGGAATCAGGAATGATGAATCAGGAATGAGGAATGATGAATCAGGAATGAGGAATGATCAATCAGGAATGATGAATGATGAATCAGGAATCAGCAATGATGAATCAGGATTCAGGAATGATGAATCAGGAATGATGAATGATGAATCAGAGAATAAGGAATGATGAATCAGGAATCAGGAATGATGAATCAGGAATCAGGAATGATGAATCAGGAATGATGAATGATGAATCAGGAATGATGAATCAGGAATGATGAATCAGGAATGATGAATCAGGTATCATGAATCAGGAATCAGGAATGATGAATCAGGAATCAGGAATGATGAATCAGGAATGATGAATGATGTATCAGGAATGATGAATCAGGAAAGAGGAATGATGAATCAGGAATCAGGAATGGTGAATCATGAATCAGGAATGATGAATCAGGAATCAGGAATGATGAATCAGGAATCAGGAATGATGAATCAGGAATCATGAATGATGAATCAGGAATCAGGAATGATGAATCAGGAATGATGAATGATGAATCAGGAATGATGAATCAGGCATGATGAATCAGGAATCAGGAATCAGGAATGACGAATCAGGAATCAGGAATGATGAATCAGGAATCAGGAATGATGAATCAGGAATGAGGAATGATCAATCAGGAATGATGAATGATGAATCAGGAATCAGCAATGATGAATCAGGATTCAGGAATGATGAATCAGGAATGATGAATGATAAATCAGGAATCAGGAATGATGAATCAGGAATCAGGAATGATGAATCAGAAATGATGAATGATGAATCAGGAATGATGAATCAGGAATGATGAATCAGGAATGATGAATCAGGTATCATGAATCAGGAATCAGGAATGATGAATCAGGAATCAGGAATGATGAATCAGGAATGATGAATGATGTATCAGGAATCAGGAATGATGAATCAGGAAAGAGGAATGATGAATCAGGAATCAGGAATGGTGAATCATGAATCAGGAATGATGAATCAGGAATCAGGAATGATGAATCAGGAATCAGGAATGATGAATCAGGAATCATGAATGATGAATCAGGAATCAGGAATGATGAATCAGGAATCAGGAATCAGGAATGATGAGTCAGGAATGATGAATGATGAATCAGGAATGATGAATGATGAATCAGAAATGATGAATCAGGAATCAGGAATGATGAATCAGGAATGATGAATGATGAATCAGGAATGATGATTCAGGAATGATGAATCAGGAATCAGGAATGATGAATCAGGAATGAGGAATCAGGAATGATGAATCAGGAATGATGAATGTTGAATCAGGAATCAGGAATGATGAATCAGGAATAAGGAATGATGAATCAGGAATGATGAATGATGAATCAGGAATGATGAATCAGGAATGATGAATCAGGAATCAGGTATCATGAATGATGAATCAGGAATCAGGAATCAGGAATAAGGAATGATGAATCAGGAATGATGAATGATGAATCAGGAATGATGAATCAGGAATGATGAATCAGGAATCAGTTATCAGGAATGATGAATCAGGAATCAGGAATCAGGAATCAGGAATGATGAATCAGGAATGATGAATGATGAATCAGGAATGATGAATCAGGAATGATGAATCAGGAATCAGGAATGATGAATCAGGAATCAGGAATGATGAATCAGGAATCAGGAATGATGAATCAGGAATGATGAATCAGGAATGAGGAATGATGAATCAGGAATGAGGAGTGATCAATCAGGAATCAGGAATGATGAATCAGGAATGAGGAATGATGAATCAGGAATGAGGAATGATCAATCAGGAATGATGAATGATGAATTAGGAATCAGGAATGATGAATCAGGAATCAGGAATGATGAATCAGGAATGATGAATCAGGAATCAGGAATGATGAATCAGGAATCAGGAATGATGAATCAGGAATGATGATTGATGTATCAGGAATCAGGAATGATGAATCAGGAAAGAGGAATGATGAATCAGGAATCAGGAATGGTGAATCAGGAATGACGAATGATGAATCAGGAATGACGAATCAGGAATCAGTATCAGGAATGATGAATGATGAATCAGGAATCAGGAATGATGAATCAGGAATCAGGAATGATGAATCAGGAATGAGGAATGATGAATCAGGAATGATGAATCAGGAATCAGGAATGATGAATCAGGAATGATGAATGATGTATCCGGAATCAGGAATGATGAATCAGGAAAGAGGAATGATGAATCAGGAATCAGGAATGGTGAATCAGCAATCAGGAATGATGAATCAGGAATCAGGAATGATGAATCAGGAATCAGGAATGATGAATCAGGAATGATCAATCAGGAATGATGAATGATGAATCAGGAATCAGCAATGATGAATCAGGATTCAGGAATGATGAATCAGGAATGATGAATGATGAATAAGGAATCAGGAATGATGAATCAGGAATCAGGAATGATGTATCAGGAATCAGGAATGATGAATCAGAAATGATGAATGATGAATCAGGAATGATGAATCAGGAATGATGAATCAGGAATCAGGAATGATGAATCAGGAATCAGGAATGATGAATCAGGAATCAGGAATGATGAATCAGGAATGATGAATGATGAATCAGGTATGATGAACCAGGAATGAGGAATGATGAATCAGAAATGAGGAGTGATCAATCAGGAATCAGGAATGATGAATCAGGAATGAGGAATGATGAATCAGGAATGAGGAATGATCAATCAGGAATGATGAATGATGAATTAGGAATCAGGAATGATGAATCAGGAATCAGGAATGATGAATCAGGAATGATGAATCAGGAATCAGGAATGATGAATCAGGAATGATGAATGATGTATCAGGAATCAGGAATGATGAATCAGGAAAGAGGAATGATGAATCAGGAATCAGGAATGGTGAATCATGAATCAGGAATGATGAATCAGGAATCAGGAATGATGAATCAGGAATCAGGAATGATGAATCAGGAATCATGAATGATGAATCAGGAATCAGGAATGATGAATCATGAATCATGAATCAGGAATGATGAGTCAGGAATGATGAATCAGGAATGATGAATGATGAATCAGGAATGATGAATCAGGAATCTGGAATGATGAATCAGGAATGATGAATGATGAATCAGGAATGATGAATGATGAATCAGGAATGATGAATCAGGAATCAGGAATCAGGAATGATGAATCAGGAATCAGGAATCAGGAATGATGAATCAGGAATGATGAATGACGAATCAGGAATGATGAATGATGATTCAGGAATGATGAATGATGAATCAGGAATCAGGAATGATGAATCAGGAAGGATGAATGTTGAATCAGGAATCAGGAATGATGAATCAGGAATAAGGAATGATGAATCAGGAATGATGAATGATGAATCAGGAATGATGAATCAGGAATGATGAATCAGGAATCAGGTATCATGAATGATGAATCAGGAATCAGGAATGATGAATCAGGAATCAGGAATCAGGAATCAGGAATGATGAATCAGGAATCAGGAATAATGAATCAGGAATGATGAATGATGAATCAGAAATCAGGAATGATGAATCAGGAATCAGGAATGATGAATCAGGAATCAGGAATGATGAATCAGGAATGATGAATGATGAATCAGGAATGATGAATCAGGCATGATGAATCAGGAATCAGGAATCAGGAATGATGAATCAGGAATCAGGAATGATGAATCAGGAATCAGGAATGATGAATCAGGAATGAGGAATGATCAATCAGGAATGATGAATGATGAATCAGGAATCAGCAATGATGAATCAGGATTCAGGAATGATGAATCAGGAATGATGAATGATGAATCAGGAATAAGGAATGATGAATCAGGAATCAGGAATGATGAATCAGGAATCAGGAATGATGAATCAGGAATGATGAATGATGAATCAGGAATGATGAATCAGGAATGATGAATCAGGAATGATGAATCAGGAATGATGAATCAGGTATCATGAATCAGGAATCAGGAATGATGAATCAGGAATCAGGAATGATGAATCAGGAATGATGAATGATGTATCAGGAATCAGGAATGATGAATCAGGAAAGAGGAATGATGAATCAGGAATCAGGAATGGTGAATCATGAATCAGGAATGATGAATCAGGAATCAGGAATGATGAATCAGGAATCAGGAATGATGAATCAGGAATCATGAATGATGAATCAGGAATCAGGAATGATGAATCAGGAATGATGAATGATGAATCAGGAATGATGAATCAGGCATGATGAATCAGGAATCAGGAATCAGGAATGATGAATCAGGAATCAGGAATGATGAATCAGGAATCAGGAATGATGAATCAGGAATGAGGAATGATCAATCAGGAATGATGAATGATGAATCAGGAATCAGCAATGATGAATCAGGATTCAGGAATGATGAATCAGGAATGATGAATGATAAATCAGGAATCAGGAATGATGAATCAGGAATCAGGAATGATGAATCAGGAATGATGAATGATGAATCAGGAATGATGAATCAGGAATGATGAATCAGGAATGATGAATCAGGTATCATGAATCAGGAATCAGGAATGATGAATCAGGAATCAGGAATGATGAATCAGGAATGATGAATGATGTATCAGGAATCAGGAATGATGAATCAGGAAAGAGGAATGATGAATCAGGAATCAGGAATGGTGAATCATGAATCAGGAATGATGAATCAGGAATCAGGAATGATGAATCAGGAATCAGGAATGATGAATCAGGAATCATGAATGATGAATCAGGAATCAGGAATGATGAATCAGGAATCAGGAATCAGGAATGATGAGTCAGGAATGATGAATGATGAATCAGGAATGATGAATGATGAATCAGAAATGATGAATCAGGAATCAGGAATGATGAATCAGGAATGATGAATGATGAATCAGGAATGATGATTCAGGAATGATGAATCAGGAATCAGGAATGATGAATCAGGAATGAGGAATCAGGAATGATGAATCAGGAATGATGAATGTTGAATCAGGAATCAGGAATGATGAATCAGGAATAAGGAATGATGAATCAGGAATGATGAATGATGAATCAGGAATGATGAATCAGGAATGATGAATCAGGAATCAGGTATCATGAATGATGAATCAGGAATCAGGAATCAGGAATAAGGAATGATGAATCAGGAATGATGAATGATGAATCAGGAATGATGAATCAGGAATGATGAATCAGGAATCAGTTATCAGGAATGATGAATCAGGAATCAGGAATCAGGAATCAGGAATGATGAATCAGGAATCAGAAATGATGAATCAGGAATGATGAATGATGAATCAGGAATGATGAATGATGAATCAGGAATCAGGAATGATGAATCAGGAATGATGAATGATGAATCAGGAATGATGAATCAGGAATGATGAATCAGGAATGATGAATCAGGTATCATGAATCAGGAATCAGGAATGATGAATCAGGAATCAGGAATGATGAATCAGGAATGATGAATGATGTATCAGGAATCAGGAATGATGAATCAGGAAAGAGGAATGATGAATCAGGAATCAGGAATGGTGAATCATGAATCAGGAATGATGAATCAGGAATCAGGAATGATGAATCAGGAATCAGGAATGATGAATCAGGAATCAGGAATGATGAATCAGGAATGATGAATCAGGAATGAGGAATGATGAATCAGGAATGAGGAGTGATCAATCAGGAATCAGGAATGATGAATCAGGAATGAGGAATGATGAATCAGGAATGAGGAATGATCAATCAGGAATGATGAATGATGAATTAGGAATCAGGAATGATGAATCAGGAATCAGGAATGATGAATCAGGAATGATGAATCAGGAATCAGGAATGATGAATCAGGAATCAGGAATGATGAATCAGGAATGATGATTGATGTATCAGGAATCAGGAATGATGAATCAGGAAAGAGGAATGATGAATCAGGAATCAGGAATGGTGAATCAGGAATGACGAATGATGAATCAGGAATGACGAATCAGGAATCAGTATCAGGAATGATGAATGATGAATCAGGAATCAGGAATGATGAATCAGGAATCAGGAATGATGAATCAGGAATGAGGAATGATGAATCAGGAATGATGAATCAGGAATCAGGAATGATGAATCAGGAATGATGAATGATGTATCCGGAATCAGGAATGATGAATCAGGAAAGAGGAATGATGAATCAGGAATCAGGAATGGTGAATCAGCAATCAGGAATGATGAATCAGGAATCAGGAATGATGAATCAGGAATCAGGAATGATGAATCAGGAATGATCAATCAGGAATGATGAATGATGAATCAGGAATCAGCAATGATGAATCAGGATTCAGGAATGATGAATCAGGAATGATGAATGATGAATCAGGAATCAGGAATGATGAATCAGGAATCAGGAATGATGTATCAGGAATCAGGAATGATGAATCAGAAATGATGAATGATGAATCAGGAATGATGAATCAGGAATGATGAATCAGGAATCAGGAATGATGAATCAGGAATCAGGAATGATGAATCAGGAATCAGGAATGATGAATCAGGAATGATGAATGATGAATCAGGTATGATGAATCAGGAATGAGGAATGATGAATCAGAAATGAGGAGTGATCAATCAGGAATCAGGAATGATGAATCAGGAATGAGGAATGATGAATCAGGAATGAGGAATGATCAATCAGGAATGATGAATGATGAATTAGGAATCAGGAATGATGAATCAGGAATCAGGAATGATGAATCAGGAATGATGAATCAGGAATCAGGAATGATGAATCAGGAATGATGAATGATGTATCAGGAATCAGGAATGATGAATCAGGAAAGAGGAATGATGAATCAGGAATCAGGAATGGTGAATCATGAATCAGGAATGATGAATCAGGAATCAGGAATGATGAATCAGGAATCAGGAATGATGAATCAGGAATCATGAATGATGAATCAGGAATCAGGAATGATGAATCATGAATCATGAATCAGGAATGATGAGTCAGGAATGATGAATCAGGAATGATGAATGATGAATCAGGAATGATGAATCAGGAATCTGGAATGATGAATCAGGAATGATGAATGATGAATCAGGAATGATGAATCAGGAATGATGAATCAGGAATCAGGAATCAGGAATGATGAATCAGGAATCAGGAATCAGGAATCAGGAATGATGAATCAGGAATGATGAATGACGAATCAGGAATGATGAATGATGATTCAGGAATGATGAATGATGAATCAGGAATCAGGAATGATGAATCAGGAAGGATGAATGTTGAATCAGGAATCAGGAATGATGAATCAGGAATAAGGAATGATGAATCAGGAATGATGAATGATGAATCAGGAATGATGAATCAGGAATGATGAATCAGGAATCAGGTATCATGAATGATGAATCAGGAATCAGGAATGATGAATCAGGAATCAGGAATCAGGAATCAGGAATGATGAATCAGGAATCAGGAATAATGAATCAGGAATGATGAATGATGAATCAGAAATCAGGAATGATGAATCAGGAATCAGGAATGATGAATCAGGAATCAGGAATGATGAATCAGGAATGATGAATGATGAATCAGGAATGATGTATCAGGCATGATGAATCAGGAATCAGGAATCAGGAATGATGAATCAGGAATCAGGAATGATGAATCAGGAATCAGGAATGATGAATCAGGTATGAGGAATGATCAATCAGGAATGATGAATGATGAATCAGGAATCAGCAATGATGAATCAGGATTCAGGAATGATGAATCAGGAATGATGAATGATGAATCAGGAATAAGGAATGATGAATCAGGAATCAGGAATGATGAATCAGGAATCAGGAATGATGAATCAGGAATGATGAATGATGAATCAGGAATGATGAATCAGGAATGATGAATCAGGAATGATGAATCAGGTATCATGAATCAGGAATCAGGAATGATGAATCAGGAATCAGGAATGATGAATCAGGAATGATGAATGATGTATCAGGAATCAGGAATGATGAATCAGGAAAGAGGAATGATGAATCAGGAATCAGGAATGGTGAATCATGAATCAGGAATGATGAATCAGGAATCAGGAATGATGAATCAGGAATCAGGAATGATGAATCAGGAATCATGAATGATGAATCAGGAATCAGGAATGATGAATCAGGAATGATGAATGATGAATCAGGAATGATGAATCAGGCATGATGAATCAGGAATCAGGAATCAGGAATGATGAATCAGGAATCAGGAATGATGAATCAGGAATCAGGAATGATGAATCAGGAATGAGGAATGATCAATCAGGAATGATGAATGATGAATCAGGAATCAGCAATGATGAATCAGGATTCAGGAATGATGAATCAGGAATGATGAATGATAAATCAGGAATCAGGAATGATGAATCAGGAATGATGAATGATGAATCAGGAATGATGTATCAGGCATGATGAATCAGGAATCAGGAATCAGGAATGATGAATCAGGAATCAGGAATGATGAATCAGGAATCAGGAATCAGGAATCAGGAATGATGAATCAGGAATCAGGAATAATGAATCAGGAATGATGAATGATGAATCAGAAATCAGGAATGATGAATCAGGAATCAGGAATAATGAATCAGGAATCAGGAATGATGAATCAGGAATGATGAATGATGAATCAGGAATGATGAATCAGGCATGATGAATCAGGAATCAGGAATCAGGAATGACGAATCAGGAATCAGGAATCAGGAATGATGAGTCAGGAATGATGAATGATGAATCAGGAATGATGAATGATGAATCAGAAATGATGAATCAGGAATCAGGAATGATGAATCAGGAATGATGAATGATGAATCAGGAATGATGATTCAGGAATGATGAATCAGGAATCAGGAATGATGAATCAGGAATGAGGAATCAGGAATGATGAATCAGGAATGATGAATGTTGAATCAGGAATCAGGAATGATGAATCAGGAATAAGGAATGATGAATCAGGAATGATGAATGATGAATCAGGAATGATGAATCAGGAATGATGAATCAGGAATCAGGTATCATGAATGATAAATCAGGAATCAGGAATCAGGAATAAGGAATGATGAATCAGGAATGATGAATGATGAATCAGGAATGATGAATCAGGAATGATGAATCAGGAATCAGTTATCAGGAATGATGAATCAGGAATCAGGAATCAGGAATCAGGAATGATGAATCAGGAATCAGGAATGATGAATCAGGAATGATGAATGATGAATCAGGAATGATGAATGATGAATCAGGAATCCGGAATGATGAATCAGGAATAAGGAATGATGAATCAGGAATGATGAATGATGAATCAGGAATGATGAATGATGAATCAGGAATGATGAATGATGAATCAGGAATGACGAATCAGGAATCAGTATAAGGAATGATGAATGATGAATCAGGAATCGGGAATGATGAATCAGGAATGATGAATGATGAATCAGGAATGATGATTCAGGAATGATGAATCAGGAATCAGGAATCAGGAATAAGGAATGATGAATCAGGAATGATGAATGATGAATCAGGAATGATTAATCAGGAATGATGAATCAGGAATCAGTTATCAGGAATGATGAATCAGGAATCAGGAATGATGAATCAGGAATGAGGAATGATCAATCAGGAATGATGAATGATGAATCAGGAATCAGCAATGATGAATCAGGATTCAGGAATGATGATTCAGGAATGATGAATGATGAATCAGGAATAAGGAATGATGAATCAGGAATCAGGAATGATGAATCAGGAATCAGGAATGATGAATCAGGAATGATGAATGATGAATCAGGAATGATGAATCAGGAATGATGAATCAGGAATGATGAATCAGGTATCATGAATCAGGAATCAGGAATGATGAATCAGGAATCAGGAATGATGAATCAGGAATGATGAATGATGTATCAGGAATCAGGAATGATGAATCAGGAAAGAGGAATGATGAATCAGGAATCAGGAATGGTGAATCATGAATCAGGAATGATGAATCAGGAATCAGGAATGATGAATCAGGAATCAGGAATGATGAATCAGGAATGATGAATCAGGAATCAGGAATGATGAATCAGGAATGATGAATGATGAATCAGGAATGATGAATCAGGCATGATGAATCAGGAATCAGGAATCAGGAATGATGAATCAGGAATCAGGAATGATGAATCAGGAATCAGGAATGATGACTCAGGAATCAGGAATGATCAATCAGGAATGATGAATGATGAATCAGGAATCAGCAATGATGAATCAGGATTCAGGAATGATGAATCAGGAATGATGAATGATAAATCAGGAATCAGGAATGATGAATCAGGAATCAGGAATGATGAATCAGGAATAATGAATGATCAATCAGGAATGATGAATCAGGAATGATGAATCAGGTATCATGAATCAGGAATCAGGAATGATGAATCAGGAATCAGGAATGATGAATCAGGAATGATGAATGATGTATCAGGAATCAGGAATGATGAATCAGGAAAGAGGAATGATGAATCAGGAATCAGGAATGGTGAATCATGAATCAGGAATGATGAATCAGGAATCAGGAATGATGAATCAGGAATCAGGAATGATGAATCAGGAATCATGAATGATGAATCAGGAATCAGGAATGATGAATCAGGAATGATGAATCAGGAATCAGGTATCATGAATGATGAATCAGGAATCAGGAATCAGGAATAAGGAATGATGAATCAGGAATGATGAATGATGAATCAGGAATGATGAATCAGGAATGATGAATCAAGAATCAGTTATCAGGAATGATGAATCAGGAATCAGGAATCAGGAATCAGGAATGATGAATCAGGAATCAGGAATGATGAATCAGGAATGATGAATGATGAATCAGGAATGATGAATGATGAATCAGGAATCCGAATGATGAATCAGGAATAAGGAATGATGAATCAGGAATGATGAATGATGAATCAGGAATGATGAATGATGAATCAGGAATGACGAATCAGGAATCACTATAAGGAATGATGAATGATGAATCAGGAATCGGGAATGATGAATCAGGAATGATGAATGATGAATCAGGAATGATGATTCAGGAATGATGAATCAGGAATCAGGAATGATGAATCAGGATTCAGGAATCAGGAATGATGAATCAGGAATGATGAATGTTGAATCAGGAATCAGGAATGATGAATCAGGAATAAGGAATGATGAATCAGGAATGATGAATGATGAATCAGGAATGATGAATCAGGAATGATGAATCAGGAATCAGGTATCATGAATGATGAATCAGGAATCAGGAATCAGGAATCAGGAATAAGGAATGATGAATCAGGAATGATGAATGATGAATCAGGAATGATGAATCAGGAATGATGAATCAGGAATCAGTTATCAGGAATGATGAATCAGGAATCAGGAATCAGGAATCAGGAATGATGAATCAGGAATCAGGAATGATGAATCAGGAATGATGAATGATGAATCAGGAATCCGGAATGATGAATCAGGAATAAGGAATGATGAATCAGGAATGATGAATGATGAATCAGGAATGATGAATGATGAATCAGGAATGATGAATGATGAATCAGGAATGACGAATCAGGAATCAGTATAAGGAATGATGAATGATGAATCAGGAATCGGAATGATGAATCAGGAATCAGGAATGATGAATCAGGAATGATGAATGATGAATCAGGAATGATGAATGATGAATCAGGAATGATGAATCAGGAATGATGAATCAGGAATCAGGAATCAGGAATGATGAATCAGGAATGATGAATCAGGAATGATGAATGATGAATCAGGAATGATGAATCAGGAATGATGAATCAGGAATGATGAATCAGGAATGATGAATCAGGAATCAGGAATCAGGAGTGATTAATCAGGAATCAGGAATGATGAATCAGGAATCAGGAATGATGATTCAGAAATGAGGAATGATCATTCAGGAATGAGGAATGATGAATCAGGAATGAGGAATGATGAATCAGGAATCAGGAATGATGAATCAGGAATCAGGAATGATGAATCAGGAATGATGAATCAGGAATCAGGAATGATGAATCAGGAATCAGAAATCAGGAGTGATTAATCAGTATTCATCATTCCTGATTCATCATTCCTGATTCATCATTTATCATTCCTGATTCATCATTCATCAGGAATGATGATTCAGGAATCAGGAATGTTGAATCAGGAATGAGCGTTGATCAATCAGGAATGAGGAATGATCATATAGGAATCAGGAATGATGAATCAGGAATGAGGATTGATGAATCAGGAATGATGAATGATGAATCAGGAATCAGGAATGATGAATCAGGAGTCAGGAATGATGAATCAGGAATGATGAATCAGGAATGATGAATCAGGAATGATGAATGATGTATCAGGAATGATGAATCAGGAATCAGGAATGATGAATCAGGAATGATGAATCAGGAATCAGGAATCAGGATTGATGAATCAGGAATGATGAATGATGAATCAGGAATCAGGAATCAGGAATCAGGAATCAGGAATCAGGAATCAGGAATCAGGAATCAGGAATCAGGAATCAGGAATGATGAATCAGGAATCAGGAATGATGAATCAGGAATGATGAATCAGGAATGATGAATGACGAATCAGGAATGATGAATGATGAATCAGGAATCAGGAATGATGAATCAGGAATAAGGAATGATGAATCAGGTATGATGAATGATGAATCAGGAATGATGAATCAGGAATAATGAATCAGGAATCAGGAATCAGGAATGATGAATCAGGAATCAGGAATGATGAATCAGGAATGATGAATGATGAATCAGGTATCAGGAATGATGAATCAGGAATAAAGAATGATGAATCACGAATGATGAATGATGAGTCAGGAATCAGGAATGATGAATCAGGAATGATGAATCAGGAATGATGAATCAGGAATGATGAATCAGGAATCAGGAATGATGAATCAGGAATGATGAATGATGAATCAGGAATGATGATTGATGAATCAGGAATGATAAATCAGGAATCAGGAATGTTGAATGATGAATCAGGAATCAGCAATGATGAATCAGGAATCAGGAATGATGAATCAGGAATGATGAATGATGAATCAGGAATCCGGAATGATGAATCAGGAATAAAGAATAAAGAATCAGGAATGATGAATGATGAATCAGGAATGATGAATGACGAATCAGGAATGACGAATCAGGAATCAGGAATGATGAATGATGAATCAGGAATCAGGAATGATGAATCAGGAATCAGGAATGATGAATCAGGAATGATGAATGATGAATCAGGAATGATGAATCAGGAATGATGAATCAGGAATCAGGAATCAGGAGTGATTAATCAGGAATCAGGAATGAGGAATGATGATTCAGGAATGAGGAATGATCATTCAGGAATGAGGAATGATGAATCAGGAATGATGAATGATGAATCAGGAATGAGGAATGATGAATCAGGAATGATGAATGATGAATCAGGAATCAGGAATGATGAATCAGCAATCAGGAATGATGAATCAGGAATGATGAATCAGGAATCAGGAATGATGAATCAGGAATGATGAATGATGAATCAGGAATGATGAATGATGTATCAGAAATCAGGAATGATGAATCAGGAATGATGAATCAGGAATGATGAATCAGGAATGATGAATCAGGAATGATGAATGACGAATCAGGAATGATGAATGATGAATCAGGAATCAGGAATGATGAATCAGGAATAAGCAATGATGAATCAGGAATGACGAATGATAAATCAGGAATGATGAATCAGGAATGATGAATCAGGAATCAGGAATCAGGAATGATGAATCAGGAATAAGGAATGATGAATCAGGAATGATGAATGATGTATCAGAAATCAGGAATGATGAATCAGGAATGATGAATCAGGAATGATGAATCAGGAATGATGAATCAGGAATGATGAATGATGAATCAGGAATCAGTTATCAGGAATGATGAATCAGGAATCAGGAATCAGGAATCAGGAATGATGAATCAGGAATCAGGAATGATGAATCAGGAATGATGAATGATGAATCAGGAATGATGAATGATGAATCAGGAATCCGGAATGATGAATCAGGAATAAGGAATGATGAATCAGGAATGATGAATGATGAATCAGGAATGATGAATGATGAATCAGGAATGATGAATGATGAATCAGGAATGACGAATCAGGAATCAGTATAAGGAATGATGAATGATGAATCAGGAATCGGGAATGATGAATCAGGAATGATGAATGATGAATCAGGAATGATGATTCAGGAATGATGAATCAGGAATCAGGAATCAGGAATAAGGAATGATGAATCAGGAATGATGAATGATGAATCAGGAATGATGAATCAGGAATGATGAATCAGGAATCAGTTATCAGGAATGATGAATCAGGAATCAGGAATGATGAATCAGGAATGAGGAATGATCAATCAGGAATGATGAATGATGAATCAGGAATCAGCAATGATGAATCAGGATTCAGGAATGATGATTCAGGAATGATGAATGATGAATCAGGAATAAGGAATGATGAATCAGGAATCAGGAATGATGAATCAGGAATCAGGAATGATGAATCAGGAATGATGAATGATGAATCAGGAATGATGAATCAGGAATGATGAATCAGGAATGATGAATCAGGTATCATGAATCAGGAATCAGGAATGATGAATCAGGAATCAGGAATGATGAATCAGGAATGATGAATGATGTATCAGGAATCAGGAATGATGAATCAGGAAAGAGGAATGATGAATCAGGAATCAGGAATGGTGAATCATGAATCAGGAATGATGAATCAGGAATCAGGAATGATGAATCAGGAATCAGGAATGATGAATCAGGAATCATGAATGATGAATCAGGAATCAGGAATGATGAATCAGGAATGATGAATGATGAATCAGGAATGATGAATCAGGCATGATGAATCAGGAATCAGGAATCAGGAATGATGAATCAGGAATCAGGAATGATGAATCAGGAATCAGGAATGATGACTCAGGAATCAGGAATGATCAATCAGGAATGATGAATGATGAATCAGGAATCAGCAATGATGAATCAGGATTCAGGAATGATGAATCAGGAATGATGAATGATAAATCAGGAATCAGGAATGATGAATCAGGAATCAGGAATGATGAATCAGGAATAATGAATGATCAATCAGGAATGATGAATCAGGAATGATGAATCAGGTATCATGAATCAGGAATCAGGAATGATGAATCAGGAATCAGGAATGATGAATCAGGAATGATGAATGATGTATCAGGAATCAGGAATGATGAATCAGGAAAGAGGAATGATGAATCAGGAATCAGGAATGGTGAATCATGAATCAGGAATGATGAATCAGGAATCAGGAATGATGAATCAGGAATCAGGAATGATGAATCAGGAATCATGAATGATGAATCAGGAATCAGGAATGATGAATCAGGAATGATGAATCAGGAATCAGGTATCATGAATGATGAATCAGGAATCAGGAATCAGGAATAAGGAATGATGAATCAGGAATGATGAATGATGAATCAGGAATGATGAATCAGGAATGATGAATCAGGAATCAGTTATCAGGAATGATGAATCAGGAATCAGGAATCAGGAATCAGGAATGATGAATCAGGAATCAGGAATGATGAATCAGGAATGATGAATGATGAATCAGGAATGATGAATGATGAATCAGGAATCCGGAATGATGAATCAGGAATAAGGAATGATGAATCAGGAATGATGAATGATGAATCAGGAATGATGAATGATGAATCAGGAATGACGAATCAGGAATCACTATAAGGAATGATGAATGATGAATCAGGAATCGGGAATGATGAATCAGGAATGATGAATGATGAATCAGGAATGATGATTCAGGAATGATGAATCAGGAATCAGGAATGATGAATCAGGATTCAGGAATCAGGAATGATGAATCAGGAATGATGAATGTTGAATCAGGAATCAGGAATGATGAATCAGGAATAAGGAATGATGAATCAGGAATGATGAATGATGAATCAGGAATGATGAATCAGGAATGATGAATCAGGAATCAGGTATCATGAATGATGAATCAGGAATCAGGAATCAGGAATGGTGAATCATGAATCAGGAATGATGAATCAGGAATCAGGAATGATGAATCAGGAATCAGGAATGATGAATCAGGAATCATGAATGATGAATCAGGAATCAGGAATGATGAATCAGGAATGATGAATGATGAATCAGGAATGATGAATCAGGCATGATGAATCAGGAATCAGGAATCAGGAATGATGAATCAGGAATCAGGAATGATGAATCAGGAATCAGGAATGATGACTCAGGAATCAGGAATGATCAATCAGGAATGATGAATGATGAATCAGGAATCAGCAATGATGAATCAGGATTCAGGAATGATGAATCAGGAATGATGAATGATAAATCAGGAATCAGGAATGATGAATCAGGAATCAGGAATGATGAATCAGGAATAATGAATGATCAATCAGGAATGATGAATCAGGAATGATGAATCAGGTATCATGAATCAGGAATCAGGAATGATGAATCAGGAATCAGGAATGATGAATCAGGAATGATGAATGATGTATCAGGAATCAGGAATGATGAATCAGGAAAGAGGAATGATGAATCAGGAATCAGGAATGGTGAATCATGAATCAGGAATGATGAATCAGGAATCAGGAATGATGAATCAGGAATCAGGAATGATGAATCAGGAATCATGAATGATGAATCAGGAATCAGGAATGATGAATCAGGAATGATGAATCAGGAATCAGGTATCATGAATGATGAATCAGGAATCAGGAATCAGGAATAAGGAATGATGAATCAGGAATGATGAATGATGAATCAGGAATGATGAATCAGGAATGATGAATCAGGAATCAGTTATCAGGAATGATGAATCAGGAATCAGGAATCAGGAATCAGGAATGATGAATCAGGAATCAGGAATGATGAATCAGGAATGATGAATGATGAATCAGGAATGATGAATGATGAATCAGGAATCCGGAATGATGAATCAGGAATAAGGAATGATGAATCAGGAATGATGAATGATGAATCAGGAATGATGAATGATGAATCAGGAATGACGAATCAGGAATCACTATAAGGAATGATGAATGATGAATCAGGAATCGGGAATGATGAATCAGGAATGATGAATGATGAATCAGGAATGATGATTCAGGAATGATGAATCAGGAATCAGGAATGATGAATCAGGATTCAGGAATCAGGAATGATGAATCAGGAATGATGAATGTTGAATCAGGAATCAGGAATGATGAATCAGGAATAAGGAATGATGAATCAGGAATGATGAATGATGAATCAGGAATGATGAATCAGGAATGATGAATCAGGAATCAGGTATCATGAATGATGAATCAGGAATCAGGAATCAGGAATCAGGAATAAGGAATGATGAATCAGGAATGATGAATGATGAATCAGGAATGATGAATCAGGAATGATGAATCAGGAATCAGTTATCAGGAATGATGAATCAGGAATCAGGAATCAGGAATCAGGAATGATGAATCAGGAATCAGGAATGATGAATCAGGAATGATGAATGATGAATCAGGAATCCGAATGATGAATCAGGAATAAGGAATGATGAATCAGGAATGATGAATGATGAATCAGGAATGATGAATGATGAATCAGGAATGATGAATGATGAATCAGGAATGACGAATCAGGAATCAGTATAAGGAATGATGAATGATGAATCAGGAATCGGGAATGATGAATCAGGAATCAGGAATGATGAATCAGGAATGATGAATGATGAATCAGGAATGATGAATGATGAATCAGGAATGATGAATCAGGAATGATGAATCAGGAATCAGGAATCAGGAATGATGAATCAGGAATGATGAATCAGGAATGATGAATGATGAATCAGGAATGATGAATCAGGAATGATGAATCAGGAATGATGAATCAGGAATGATGAATCAGGAATCAGGAATCAGGAGTGATTAATCAGGAATCAGGAATGATGAATCAGGAATCAGGAATGATGATTCAGAAATGAGGAATGATCATTCAGGAATGAGGAATGATGAATCAGGAATGAGGAATGATGAATCAGGAATCAGGAATGATGAATCAGGAATCAGGAATGATGAATCAGGAATGATGAATCAGGAATCAGGAATGATGAATCAGGAATCAGAAATCAGGAGTGATTAATCAGTATTCATCATTCCTGATTCATCATTCCTGATTCATCATTTATCATTCCTGATTCATCATTCATCAGGAATGATGATTCAGGAATCAGGAATGTTGAATCAGGAATGAGCGTTGATCAATCAGGAATGAGGAATGATCATTTAGGAATCAGGAATGATGAATCAGGAATGAGGATTGATGAATCAGGAATGATGAATGATGAATCAGGAATCAGGAATGATGAATCAGGAGTCAGGAATGATGAATCAGGAATGATGAATCAGGAATGATGAATCAGGAATGATGAATGATGTATCAGGAATGATGAATCAGGAATCAGGAATGATGAATCAGGAATGATGAATCAGGAATCAGGAATCAGGATTGATGAATCAGAATGATGAATGATGAATCAGGAATCAGGAATCAGGAATCAGGAATCAGGAATCAGGAATCAGGAATCAGGAATCAGGAATCAGGAATCAGGAATGATGAATCAGGAATCAGGAATGATGAATCAGGAATGATGAATCAGGAATGATGAATGACGAATCAGGAATGATGAATGATGAATCAGGAATCAGGAATGATGAATCAGGAATAAGGAATGATGAATCAGGTATGATGAATGATGAATCAGGAATGATGAATCAGGAATAATGAATCAGGAATCAGGAATCAGGAATGATGAATCAGGAATCAGGAATGATGAATCAGGAATGATGAATGATGAATCAGGTATCAGGAATGATGAATCAGGAATAAAGAATGATGAATCACGAATGATGAATGATGAGTCAGGAATCAGGAATGATGAATCAGGAATGATGAATCAGGAATGATGAATCAGGAATGATGAATCAGGAATCAGGAATGATGAATCAGGAATGATGAATGATGAATCAGGAATGATGATTGATGAATCAGGAATGATAAATCAGGAATCAGGAATGTTGAATGATGAATCAGGAATCAGCAATGATGAATCAGGAATCAGGAATGATGAATCAGGAATGATGAATGATGAATCAGGAATCCGGAATGATGAATCAGGAATAAAGAATAAAGAATCAGGAATGATGAATGATGAATCAGGAATGATGAATGACGAATCAGGAATGACGAATCAGGAATCAGGAATGATGAATGATGAATCAGGAATCAGGAATGATGAATCAGGAATCAGGAATGATGAATCAGGAATGATGAATGATGAATCAGGAATGATGAATCAGGAATGATGAATCAGGAATCAGGAATCAGGAGTGATTAATCAGGAATCAGGAATGAGGAATGATGATTCAGGAATGAGGAATGATCATTCAGGAATGAGGAATGATGAATCAGGAATGATGAATGATGAATCAGGAATGAGGAATGATGAATCAGGAATGATGAATGATGAATCAGGAATCAGGAATGATGAATCAGCAATCAGGAATGATGAATCAGGAATGATGAATCAGGAATCAGGAATGATGAATCAGGAATGATGAATGATGAATCAGGAATGATGAATGATGTATCAGAAATCAGGAATGATGAATCAGGAATGATGAATCAGGAATGATGAATCAGGAATGATGAATCAGGAATGATGAATGACGAATCAGGAATGATGAATGATGAATCAGGAATCAGGAATGATGAATCAGGAATAAGCAATGATGAATCAGGAATGACGAATGATAAATCAGGAATGATGAATCAGGAATGATGAATCAGGAATCAGGAATCAGGAATGATGAATCAGGAATCAGGAATGATGAATCAGGAATCTGGAATGATGAATGATGAATCAGGAATGATGAATGATGAATCAGGAATGATAAATCAGGAATCAGGAATGATGAATGATGAATCAGGAATCAGCAATGATGAATCAGGAATGATGAATGATGAATCAGGAATGATGAATCAGGAATGATGAATCAGGAATGATGAATCAGGAATGATGAATCAGGAATCAGGAATCAGGAGTGATTAATCAGGAATCAGGAATGATGAATCAGGAATCAGGAATGATGATTCAGAAATGAGGAATGATCATTCAGGAATGAGGAATGATGAATCAGGAATGAGGAATGATGAATCAGGAATCAGGAATGATGAATCAGGAATCAGGAATGATGAATCAGGAATGATGAATCAGGAATCAGGAATGATGAATCAGGAATCAGAAATCAGGAGTGATTAATCAGTATTCATCATTCCTGATTCATCATTCCTGATTCATCATTTATCATTCCTGATTCATCATTCATCAGGAATGATGATTCAGGAATCAGGAATGTTGAATCAGGAATGAGCGTTGATCAATCAGGAATGAGGAATGATCATATAGGAATCAGGAATGATGAATCAGGAATGAGGATTGATGAATCAGGAATGATGAATGATGAATCAGGAATCAGGAATGATGAATCAGGAGTCAGGAATGATGAATCAGGAATGATGAATCAGGAATGATGAATCAGGAATGATGAATGATGTATCAGGAATGATGAATCAGGAATCAGGAATGATGAATCAGGAATGATGAATCAGGAATCAGGAATCAGGATTGATGAATCAGGAATGATGAATGATGAATCAGGAATCAGGAATCAGGAATCAGGAATCAGGAATCAGGAATCAGGAATCAGGAATCAGGAATCAGGAATCAGGAATGATGAATCAGGAATCAGGAATGATGAATCAGGAATGATGAATCAGGAATGATGAATGACGAATCAGGAATGATGAATGATGAATCAGGAATCAGGAATGATGAATCAGGAATAAGGAATGATGAATCAGGTATGATGAATGATGAATCAGGAATGATGAATCAGGAATAATGAATCAGGAATCAGGAATCAGGAATGATGAATCAGGAATCAGAATGATGAATCAGGAATGATGAATGATGAATCAGGTATCAGGAATGATGAATCAGGAATAAAGAATGATGAATCACGAATGATGAATGATGAGTCAGGAATCAGGAATGATGAATCAGGAATGATGAATCAGGAATGATGAATCAGGAATGATGAATCAGGAATCAGGAATGATGAATCAGGAATGATGAATGATGAATCAGGAATGATGATTGATGAATCAGGAATGATAAATCAGGAATCAGGAATGTTGAATGATGAATCAGGAATCAGCAATGATGAATCAGGAATCAGGAATGATGAATCAGGAATGATGAATGATGAATCAGGAATCCGGAATGATGAATCAGGAATAAAGAATAAAGAATCAGGAATGATGAATGATGAATCAGGAATGATGAATGACGAATCAGGAATGACGAATCAGGAATCAGGAATGATGAATGATGAATCAGGAATCAGGAATGATGAATCAGGAATCAGGAATGATGAATCAGGAATGATGAATGATGAATCAGGAATGATGAATCAGGAATGATGAATCAGGAATCAGGAATCAGGAGTGATTAATCAGGAATCAGGAATGAGGAATGATGATTCAGGAATGAGGAATGATCATTCAGGAATGAGGAATGATGAATCAGGAATGATGAATGATGAATCAGGAATGAGGAATGATGAATCAGGAATGATGAATGATGAATCAGGAATCAGGAATGATGAATCAGCAATCAGGAATGATGAATCAGGAATGATGAATCAGGAATCAGGAATGATGAATCAGGAATGATGAATGATGAATCAGGAATGATGAATGATGTATCAGAAATCAGGAATGATGAATCAGGAATGATGAATCAGGAATGATGAATCAGGAATGATGAATCAGGAATGATGAATGACGAATCAGGAATGATGAATGATGAATCAGGAATCAGGAATGATGAATCAGGAATAAGCAATGATGAATCAGGAATGACGAATGATAAATCAGGAATGATGAATCAGGAATGATGAATCAGGAATCAGGAATCAGGAATGATGAATGAGGAATCAGGAATGATGAATCAGGAATGATGAATCAGGAATGAGGAATCAGGAATGATGAATCAGGAATGATGAATGTTGAATCAGGAATCAGGAATGATGAATCAGGAATAAGGAATGATGAATCAGGAATGATGAATGATGAATCAGAATGATGAATCAGGAATGATGAATCAGGAAATCAGGTATCATGAATGATGAATCAGGAATCAGGAATCAGGAATAAGGAATGATGAATCAGGAATGATGAATGATGAATCAGGAATGATGAATCAGGAATGATGAATCAGGAATCAGTTATCAGGAATGATGAATCAGGAATCAGGAATCAGGAATCAGGAATGATGAATCAGGAATCAGGAATGATGAATCAGGAATGATGAATGATGAATCAGGAATGATGAATGATGAATCAGGAATCCGGAATGATGAATCAGGAATAAGGAATGATGAATCAGGAATGATGAATGATGAATCAGGAATGATGAATGATGAATCAGGAATGATGAATGATGAATCAGGAATGACGAATCAGGAATCAGTATAAGGAATGATGAATGATGAATCAGGAATCGGGAATGATGAATCAGGAATGATGAATGATGAATCAGGAATGATGATTCAGGAATGATGAATCAGGAATCAGGAATCAGGAATAAGGAATGATGAATCAGGAATGATGAATGATGAATCAGGAATGATGAATCAGGAATGATGAATCAGGAATCAGTTATCAGGAATGATGAATCAGGAATCAGGAATGATGAATCAGGAATGAGGAATGATCAATCAGGAATGATGAATGATGAATCAGGAATCAGCAATGATGAATCAGGATTCAGGAATGATGATTCAGGAATGATGAATGATGAATCAGGAATAAGGAATGATGAATCAGGAATCAGGAATGATGAATCAGGAATCAGGAATGATGAATCAGGAATGATGAATGATGAATCAGGAATGATGAATCAGGAATGATGAATCAGGAATGATGAATCAGGTATCATGAATCAGGAATCAGGAATGATGAATCAGGAATCAGGAATGATGAATCAGGAATGATGAATGATGTATCAGGAATCAGGAATGATGAATCAGGAAAGAGGAATGATGAATCAGGAATCAGGAATGGTGAATCATGAATCAGGAATGATGAATCAGGAATCAGGAATGATGAATCAGGAATCAGGAATGATGAATCAGGAATCATGAATGATGAATCAGGAATCAGGAATGATGAATCAGGAATGATGAATGATGAATCAGGAATGATGAATCAGGCATGATGAATCAGGAATCAGGAATCAGGAATGATGAATCAGGAATCAGGAATGATGAATCAGGAATCAGGAATGATGACTCAGGAATCAGGAATGATCAATCAGGAATGATGAATGATGAATCAGGAATCAGCAATGATGAATCAGGATTCAGGAATGATGAATCAGGAATGATGAATGATAAATCAGGAATCAGGAATGATGAATCAGGAATCAGGAATGATGAATCAGGAATAATGAATGATCAATCAGGAATGATGAATCAGGAATGATGAATCAGGTATCATGAATCAGGAATCAGGAATGATGAATCAGGAATCAGGAATGATGAATCAGGAATGATGAATGATGTATCAGGAATCAGGAATGATGAATCAGGAAAGAGGAATGATGAATCAGGAATCAGGAATGGTGAATCATGAATCAGGAATGATGAATCAGGAATCAGGAATGATGAATCAGGAATCAGGAATGATGAATCAGGAATCATGAATGATGAATCAGGAATCAGGAATGATGAATCAGGAATGATGAATCAGGAATCAGGTATCATGAATGATGAATCAGGAATCAGGAATCAGGAATAAGGAATGATGAATCAGGAATGATGAATGATGAATCAGGAATGATGAATCAGGAATGATGAATCAGGAATCAGTTATCAGGAATGATGAATCAGGAATCAGGAATCAGGAATCAGGAATGATGAATCAGGAATCAGGAATGATGAATCAGGAATGATGAATGATGAATCAGGAATGATGAATGATGAATCAGGAATCCGGAATGATGAATCAGGAATAAGGAATGATGAATCAGGAATGATGAATGATGAATCAGGAATGATGAATGATGAATCAGGAATGACGAATCAGGAATCACTATAAGGAATGATGAATGATGAATCAGGAATCGGGAATGATGAATCAGGAATGATGAATGATGAATCAGGAATGATGATTCAGGAATGATGAATCAGGAATCAGGAATGATGAATCAGGATTCAGGAATCAGGAATGATGAATCAGGAATGATGAATGTTGAATCAGGAATCAGGAATGATGAATCAGGAATAAGGAATGATGAATCAGGAATGATGAATGATGAATCAGGAATGATGAATCAGGAATGATGAATCAGGAATCAGGTATCATGAATGATGAATCAGGAATCAGGAATCAGGAATCAGGAATAAGGAATGATGAATCAGGAATGATGAATGATGAATCAGGAATGATGAATCAGGAATGATGAATCAGGAATCAGTTATCAGGAATGATGAATCAGGAATCAGGAATCAGGAATCAGGAATGATGAATCAGGAATCAGGAATGATGAATCAGGAATGATGAATGATGAATCAGGAATCCGGAATGATGAATCAGGAATAAGGAATGATGAATCAGGAATGATGAATGATGAATCAGGAATGATGAATGATGAATCAGGAATGATGAATGATGAATCAGGAATGACGAATCAGGAATCAGTATAAGGAATGATGAATGATGAATCAGGAATCGGGAATGATGAATCAGGAATCAGGAATGATGAATCAGGAATGATGAATGATGAATCAGGAATGATGAATGATGAATCAGGAATGATGAATCAGGAATGATGAATCAGGAATCAGGAATCAGGAATGATGAATCAGGAATGATGAATCAGGAATGATGAATGATGAATCAGGAATGATGAATCAGGAATGATGAATCAGGAATGATGAATCAGGAATGATGAATCAGGAATCAGGAATCAGGAGTGATTAATCAGGAATCAGGAATGATGAATCAGGAATCAGGAATGATGATTCAGAAATGAGGAATGATCATTCAGGAATGAGGAATGATGAATCAGGAATGAGGAATGATGAATCAGGAATCAGGAATGATGAATCAGGAATCAGGAATGATGAATCAGGAATGATGAATCAGGAATCAGGAATGATGAATCAGGAATCAGAAATCAGGAGTGATTAATCAGTATTCATCATTCCTGATTCATCATTCCTGATTCATCATTTATCATTCCTGATTCATCATTCATCAGGAATGATGATTCAGGAATCAGGAATGTTGAATCAGGAATGAGCGTTGATCAATCAGGAATGAGGAATGATCATTTAGGAATCAGGAATGATGAATCAGGAATGAGGATTGATGAATCAGGAATGATGAATGATGAATCAGGAATCAGGAATGATGAATCAGGAGTCAGGAATGATGAATCAGGAATGATGAATCAGGAATGATGAATCAGGAATGATGAATGATGTATCAGGAATGATGAATCAGGAATCAGGAATGATGAATCAGGAATGATGAATCAGGAATCAGGAATCAGGATTGATGAATCAGGAATGATGAATGATGAATCAGGAATCAGGAATCAGGAATCAGGAATCAGGAATCAGGAATCAGGAATCAGGAATCAGGAATCAGGAATGATGAATCAGGAATCAGGAATGATGAATCAGGAATGATGAATCAGGAATGATGAATGACGAATCAGGAATGATGAATGATGAATCAGGAATCAGGAATGATGAATCAGGAATAAGGAATGATGAATCAGGTATGATGAATGATGAATCAGGAATGATGAATCAGGAATAATGAATCAGGAATCAGGAATCAGGAATGATGAATCAGGAATCAGGAATGATGAATCAGGAATGATGAATGATGAATCAGGTATCAGGAATGATGAATCAGGAATAAAGAATGATGAATCACGAATGATGAATGATGAGTCAGGAATCAGGAATGATGAATCAGGAATGATGAATCAGGAATGATGAATCAGGAATGATGAATCAGGAATCAGGAATGATGAATCAGGAATGATGAATGATGAATCAGGAATGATGATTGATGAATCAGGAATGATAAATCAGGAATCAGGAATGTTGAATGATGAATCAGGAATCAGCAATGATGAATCAGGAATCAGGAATGATGAATCAGGAATGATGAATGATGAATCAGGAATCCGGAATGATGAATCAGGAATAAAGAATAAAGAATCAGGAATGATGAATGATGAATCAGGAATGATGAATGACGAATCAGGAATGACGAATCAGGAATCAGGAATGATGAATGATGAATCAGGAATCAGGAATGATGAATCAGGAATCAGGAATGATGAATCAGGAATGATGAATGATGAATCAGGAATGATGAATCAGGAATGATGAATCAGGAATCAGGAATCAGGAGTGATTAATCAGGAATCAGGAATGAGGAATGATGATTCAGGAATGAGGAATGATCATTCAGGAATGAGGAATGATGAATCAGGAATGATGAATGATGAATCAGGAATGAGGAATGATGAATCAGGAATGATGAATGATGAATCAGGAATCAGGAATGATGAATCAGCAATCAGGAATGATGAATCAGGAATGATGAATCAGGAATCAGGAATGATGAATCAGGAATGATGAATGATGAATCAGGAATGATGAATGATGTATCAGAAATCAGGAATGATGAATCAGGAATGATGAATCAGGAATGATGAATCAGGAATGATGAATCAGGAATGATGAATGACGAATCAGGAATGATGAATGATGAATCAGGAATCAGGAATGATGAATCAGGAATAAGCAATGATGAATCAGGAATGACGAATGATAAATCAGGAATGATGAATCAGGAATGATGAATCAGGAATCAGGAATCAGGAATGATGAATCAGGAATCAGGAATGATGAATCAGGAATCTGGAATGATGAATGATGAATCAGGAATGATGAATGATGAATCAGGAATGATAAATCAGGAATCAGGAATGATGAATGATGAATCAGGAATCAGCAATGATGAATCAGGAATCAGGAATGATGAATCAGGAATGATGAATGATGAATCAGGAATCCGGAATGATGAATCAGGAATAAGGAATGATGAATCAGGAATGATGAATGATGAATCAGGAATGATGAATGATGAATCAGGAATGACGAATCAGGAATCAGTATCAGGAATGATGAATGATGAATCAGGAATGAGGAATGATGAATCAGGAATCAGGAATGATGAATCAGGAATGAGGAATGATGAATCAGGAATGATGAATGATAAATCAGGAATGATGAATCAGGAATGATGAATCAGGAATCAGGAATCAGAAGTGATTAATCAGGAATCAGGAATGATGAATCAGGAATCAGGAATGATGATTCAGGAATGAGGAATGATCAATCAGGAATCAGGAATGATGAATCAGGAATGAGGAATGAGGAATCAGGAATGATAAATGATGAATCAGGAATCAGGAATGATGAATCAGGAATGAGGAATGATGAATCAGGAATGATGAATCAGGAATCAGGAATGATGAATCAGGAATGATGAATGATGTATCCGGAATCAGGAATGATGAATCAGGAAAGAGGAATGATGAATCAGGAATCAGGAATGGTGAATCAGGAATCAGGAATGATGAATCAGGAATCAGGAATGATGAATCAGGAATCAGGAATGATGAATCAGGAATCAGGAATGATCAATCAGGAATGATGAATGATGAATCAGAAATCAGCAATGATGAATCAGGATTCAGGAATGATGAATCAGGAATGATGAATGATGAATCAGGAATGATGAATCAGGAATGATGAATCAGGAATCAGGAATGATGAATCAGGAATCAGGAATGATGAATCAAGAATCAGGAATGATGAATCAGGAATGATGAATGATGAATCAGGAATGATGAATCAGGAATGAGGAATGATGAATCAGGAATGAGGAGTGATCAATCAGGAATCAGGAATGATGAATCAGGAATGAGGAATGATGAATCAGGAATGAGGAATTTTACGGCACATTGAACGTTTTTAAGATTAGCTCGCGGTCAGGAATCTATGAATTGGCTGGAAAGATGGAATCTCTCCGTTTGAGAATTTTACGGCACATTGAACGTTTTTAAGATTATCTCGCGAGCAGGAATCTATGAATTGGCTGGAAAGATGGAATCTCTCCGTTTGAGAATTTTACGGCACATTGAACGTTTTTAAGATTAGCTCGCGGTCAGGTATCTATGAATTGGCTGGAAAGATGGAATCTCTCCGTTTGAGACTTTTACGGCACATTGAACGTTTTTAAGATTAGCTCGCGGTCAGGAATCTATGAATTGGCAGGAAAGATGGAATCTCTCCGTTTGAGACTTTTACGGCACATTGAACGTTTTTAAGATTAGCTCGCGAGGAGGAATCTATGAATTGGCTGGAAAGATGAAATCTCTCCGTTTGAGAATTTTACGGCACATTGAACGTTTTTAAGATTAGCTCGCGGTCAGGAATCTATGAATTGGCTGGAAAGATGGAATCTCTCCGTTTGAGAATTTTACGGCACATTGAACGTTTTTAAGATTAGCTCGCGGTCAGGAATCTATGAATTGGCTGGAAAGATGGAATCTCTCCGTTTGAGACTTTTACGGCACACTGAACGTTTTTAAGATTAGCTCGCGAGGAGGAATCTATGAATTGGCTGGAAAGATGGAATCTCTCCGTTTGAGAATTTTACGGCACAATGAACGTTTTTAAGATTATCTCGCGGTCAGGAATCTATGAATTGGCTGGAAAGATGGAATCTCTCCATTTGAGAATTTTACGGCACATTGAACGTTTTTAAGATTAGCTCGCGGTCAGGAATCTATGAATTGGCTGAAAAGATGGAATCTCTCCGTTTGAGACTTTTACGGCACACTGAACGTTTTTAAGATTAACTCGCGAGGAGGAATCTATGAATTGGCTGGAAAGATGGAATCTCTCCGTTTGAGACTTTTACGGCACACTGAACGTTTTTAAGATTAGCTCGCGAGGAGGAATCTATGAATTGGCTGGAAAGATGGAATCTCTCCGTTTGAGACTTTTACGGCACACTGAACGTTTTTAAGATTATCTCGCGAGGAGGAATCTATGAATTGGCTGGAAAGATGGAATCTCTCCGTTTGAGAATTTTACGGCACATTGAACGTTTTTAAGATTAGCTCGCGGTCAGGAATCTATGAATTGGCTGGAAAGATGGAATCTCTCCGTTTGATAATTTTACGGCACATTGAACGTTTTTAAGATTAGCTCGCGGTCAGGAATCTATGAATTGGCTGAAAAGATGGAATCTCTCCGTTTGAGATTTTTACGGCACACTGAACGTTTTTAAGATTAGCTCGCGAGGAGGAATCTATGAATTGGCTGGAAAGATGGAATCTCTCCGTTTGAGAATTTTACGGCACATTGAACGTTTTTAAGATTAGCTCGCGGTCAGGAATCTATGAATTGGCTGGAAAGATGGAATCTCTCCGTTTTAGAATATTACGGCACATTGAACGTTTTTAAGATTAGCTCGCGGTCAGGAATCTATGAATTGGCTGGAAAGATGGAATCTCTCCTTTTGAGAATTTTACGGCACATTGAACGTTTTTAAGATTAGCTCGCGGTCAGGAATCTATGAATTGGCTGAAAAGATGGAATCTCTCCGTTTGAGATTTTTACGGCACACTGAACGTTTTTAAGATTAGCTCGCGAGGAGGAATCTATGAATTGGCTGGAAAGATGGAATCTCTCCGTTTGAGAATTTTACGGCACATTGAACGTTTTTAAGATTAGCTCGCGGTCAGGAATCTATGAATTGGCTGAAAAGATGGAATCTCTCCGTTTGAGACTTTTACGGCACACTGAACGTTTTTAAGATTAGCTCGTGGTCAGGAATCTATGAATTGGCTGGAAAGATGGAATCTCTCCGTTTGAGAATTTTACGGCACATTGAACGTTTTTAAGATTAGCTCGCGGTCAGGAATCTATGAATTGGCTGAAAAGATGGAATCTCTCCGTTTGAGATTTTTACGGCACACTGAACGTTTTTAAGATTAGCTCGCGAGGAGGAATCTATGAATTGGCTGGAAAGATGGAATCTCTCCGTTTGAGAATTTTACGGCACATTGAACGTTTTTAAGATTAGCTCGCGATCAGGAATCTATGAATTGGCTGGAAAGATGGAATCTCTCCGTTTTAGAATATTACGGCACATTGAACGTTTTTAAGATTAGCTCGCGGTCAGGAATCTATGAATTGGCTGGAAAGATGGAATCTCTCCTTTTGAGAATTTTACGGCACATTGAACGTTTTTAAGATTAGCTCGCGGTCAGGAATCTATGAATTGGCTGAAAAGATGGAATCTCTCCGTTTGAGATTTTTACGGCACACTGAACGTTTTTAAGATTAGCTCGCGAGGAGGAATCTATGAATTGGCTGGAAAGATGGAATCTCTCCGTTTGAGAATTTTACGGCACATTGAACGTTTTTAAGATTAGCTCGCGGTCAGGAATCTATGAATTGGCTGAAAAGATGGAATCTCTCCGTTTGAGACTTTTACGGCACACTGAACGTTTTTAAGATTAGCTCGTGGTCAGGAATCTATGAATTGGCTGGAAAGATGGAATCTCTCCGTTTGAGAATTTTACGGCACATTGAACGTTTTTAAGATTAGCTCGCGGTCAGGAATCTATGAATTGGCTGAAAAGATGGAATCTCTCCGTTTGAGATTTTTACGGCACACTGAACGTTTTTAAGATTAGCTCGCGAGGAGGAATCTATGAATTGGCTGGAAAGATGGAATCTCTCCGTTTGAGAATTTTACGGCACATTGAACGTTTTTAAGATTAGCTCGCGGTCAGGAATCTATGAATTGGCTGAAAAGATGGAATCTCTCCGTTTGAGACTTTTACGGCACACTGAACGTTTTTAAGATTAGCTCGCGAGGAGGAATCTATGAATTGGCTGGAAAGATGGAATCTCTCCGTTTGAGACTTTTACGGCACACTGAACGTTTTTAAGATTAGCTCGCGAGGAGGAATCTATGAATTGGCTGGAAAGATGGAATCTCTCCGTTTGAGAATTTTACGGCACATTGAACGTTTTTAAGATTAGCTCGCGGTCAGGAATCTATGAATTGGCTGGAAAGATGGAATCTCTCCGTTTGAGAATTTTACGGCACATTGAACGTTTTTAAGATTAGCTCGCGGTCAGGAATCTATGAATTGGCTGAAAAGATGGAATCTCTCCGTTTGAGATTTTTACGGCACACTGAACGTTTTTAAGATTAGCTCGCGAGGAGGAATCTATGAATTGGCTGGAAAGATGGAATCTCTCCGTTTGAGAATTTTACGGCACATTGAACGTTTTTAAGATTAGCTCGCGGTCAGGAATCTATGAATTGGCTGGAAAGATGGAATCTCTCCTTTTGAGAATTTTCGGCACATTGAACGTTTTTAAGATTAGCTCGCGGTCAGGAATCTATGAATTGGCTGGAAAGATGGAATCTCTCCGTTTGAGAATTTTACGGCACATTGAACGTTTTTAAGATTAGCTCGCGGTCAGGAATCTATGAATTGGCTGGAAAGATGGAATCTCTCCGTTTGAGAATTTTACGGCACATTGAACGTTTTTAAGATTAGCTCGCGGTCAGGAATCTATGAATTGGCTGGAAAGATGGAATCTCTCCGTTTGAGAATTTTACGGCACATTGAACGTTTTTAAGATTAGCTCGCGGTCAGGAATCTATGAATTGGCTGGAAAGATGGAATCTCTCCGTTTGATAATTTTACGGCACATTGAACGTTTTTAAGATTAGCTCGCGGTCAGGAATCTATGAATTGGCTGGAAAGATGGAATCTCTCCGTTTGAGAATTTTACGGCACATTGAACGTTTTTAAGATTAGCTCGCGGTCAGGAATCTATGAATTGGCTGGAAAGATGGAATCTCTCCTTTTGAGAATTTTCGGCACATTGAACGTTTTTAAGATTAGCTCGCGGTCAGGAATCTATGAATTGGCTGGAAAGATGGAATCTCTCCGTTTGAGAATTTTACGGCACATTGAACGTTTTTAAGATTAGCTCGCGGTCAGGAATCTATGAATTGGCTGGAAAGATGGAATCTCTCCGTTTGAGAATTTTACGGCACATTGAACGTTTTTAAGATTAGCTCGCGGTCAGGAATCTATGAATTGGCTGGAAAGATGGAATCTCTCCGTTTGAGAATTTTACGGCACATTGAACGTTTTTAAGATTAGCTCGCGGTCAGGAATCTATGAATTGGCTGGAAAGATGGAATCTCTCCGTTTGATAATTTTACGGCACATTGAACGTTTTTAAGATTAGCTCGCGGTCAGGAATCTATGAATTGGCTGAAAAGATGGAATCTCTCCGTTTGAGATTTTTACGGCACACTGAACGTTTTTAAGATTAGCTCGCGAGGAGGAATCTATGAATTGGCTGGAAAGATGGAATCTCTCCGTTTAAGAATTTTACGGCACATTGAACGTTTTTAAGATTAGCTCGCGGTCAGGAATCTATGAATTGGCTGGAAAGATGGAATCTCTCCGTTTTAGAATATTACGGCACATTGAACGTTTTTAAGATTAGCTCGCGGTCAGGAATCTATGAATTGGCTGGAAAGATGGAATCTCTCCTTTTGAGAATTTTACGGCACATTGAACGTTTTTAAGATTAGCTCGCGGTCAGGAATCTATGAATTGGCTGAAAAGATGGAATCTCTCCGTTTGAGATTTTTACGGCACACTGAACGTTTTTAAGATTAGCTCGCGAGGAGGAATCTATGAATTGGCTGGAAAGATGGAATCTCTCCGTTTGAGAATTTTACGGCACATTGAACGTTTTTAAGATTAGCTCGCGGTCAGGAATCTATGAATTGGCTGAAAAGATGGAATCTCTCCGTTTGAGACTTTTACGGCACACTGAACGTTTTTAAGATTAGCTCGTGGTCAGGAATCTATGAATTGGCTGGAAAGATGGAATCTCTCCGTTTGAGAATTTTACGGCACATTGAACGTTTTTAAGATTAGCTCGCGGTCAGGAATCTATGAATTGGCTGAAAAGATGGAATCTCTCCGTTTGAGATTTTTACGGCACACTGAACGTTTTTAAGATTAGCTCGCGAGGAGGAATCTATGAATTGGCTGGAAAGATGGAATCTCTCCGTTTGAGAATTTTACGGCACATTGAACGTTTTTAAGATTAGCTCGCGGTCAGGAATCTATGAATTGGCTGAAAAGATGGAATCTCTCCGTTTGAGACTTTTACGGCACACTGAACGTTTTTAAGATTAGCTCGCGGTCAGGAATCTATGAATTGGCTGGAAAGATGGAATCTCTCCGTTTGAGAATTTTACGGCACATTGAACGTTTTTAAGATTAGCTCGCGGTCAGGAATCTATGAATTGGCTGAAAAGATGGAATCTCTCCGTTTGAGACTTTTACGGCACACTGAACGTTTTTAAGATTAGCTCGCGAGGAGGAATCTATGAATTGGCTGGAAAGATGGAATCTCTCCGTTTGAGACTTTTACGGCACACTGAACGTTTTTAAGATTAGCTCGCGAGGAGGAATCTATGAATTGGCTGGAAAGATGGAATCTCTCCGTTTGAGAATTTTAAGGCACATTGAACGTTTTTAAGATTAGCTCGCGGTCAGGAATCTATGAATTGGCTGGAAAGATGGAATCTCTCCGTTTGAGAATTTTACGGCACATTGAACGTTTTTAAGATTAGCTCGCGGTCAGGAATCTATGAATTGGCTGAAAAGATGGAATCTCTCCGTTTGAGATTTTTACGGCACACTGAACGTTTTTAAGATTAGCTCGCGAGGAGGAATCTATGAATTGGCTGGAAAGATGGAATCTCTCCGTTTGAGAATTTTACGGCACATTGAACGTTTTTAAGATTAGCTCGCGGTCAGGAATCTATGAATTGGCTGGAAAGATGGAATCTCTCCTTTTGAGAATTTTACGGCACATTGAACGTTTTTAAGATTAGCTCGCGGTCAGGAATCTATGAATTGGCTGGAAAGATGGAATCTCTCCGTTTGAGAATTTTACGGCACATTGAACGTTTTTAAGATTAGCTCGCGGTCAGGAATCTATGAATTGGCTGGAAAGATGGAATCTCTCCGTTTGAGAATTTTACGGCACATTGAACGTTTTTAAGATTAGCTCGCGGTCAGGAATCTATGAATTGGCTGGAAAGATGGAATCTCTCCGTTTGAGAATTTTACGGCACATTGAACGTTTTTAAGATTAGCTCGCGGTCAGGAATCTATGAATTGGCTGGAAAGATGGAATCTCTCCGTTTGAGAATATTACGGCACATTGAACGTTTTTAAGATTAGCTCGCGGTCAGGAATCTATGAATTGGCTGAAAAGATGGAATCTCTCCGTTTGAGACTTTTACGGCACACTGAACGTTTTTAAGATTAGCTCGCGAGGAGGAATCTATGTATTTGGCTGGAAAGATGGAATCTCTCCGTTTGAGACTTTTACGGCACATTGAACGTTTTTAAGATTAGCTCGCGGTCAGGAATCTATGAATTGGCTGGAAAGATGGAATCTCTCCTTTTGAGAATTTTACGGCACATTGAACGTTTTTAAGATTAGCTCGCGGTCAGGAATCTATGAATTGGCTGGAAAGATGGAATCTCTCCGTTTGAGAATTTTACGGCACATTGAACGTTTTTAAGATTAGCTCGCGGTCAGGAATCTATGATTTGGCTGGAAAGATGGAATCTCTCCGTTTGAGAATTTTACGGCACATTGAACGTTTTAAGATTAGCTCGCGGTCAGGAATCTATGAATTGGCTGGAAAGATGGAATCTCTCCGTTTGCAGAATTTTACGGCACATTGAACGTTTTTAAGATTAGCTCGCGGTCAGGAATCTATGAATTGGCTGGAAAGATGGAATCTCTCCGTTTGAGAATTTTACGGCACATTGAACGTTTTTAAGATTAGCTCGCGGTCAGGAATCTATGAATTGGCTGAAAAGATGGAATCTCTCCGTTTGAGACTTTTACGGCACACTGAACGTTTTTAAGATTAGCTCGCGAGGAGGAATCTATGAATTGGCTGGAAAGATGGAATCTCTCCGTTTGAGACTTTTACGGCACACTGAACGTTTTTAAGATTAGCTCGCGAGGAGGAATCTATGAATTGGCTGGAAAGATGGAATCTCTCCGTTTGAGAATTTTACGGCACATTGAACGTTTTTAAGATTAGCTCGCGGTCAGGAATCTATGAATTGGCTGGAAAGATGGAATCTCTCCTTTTGAGAATTTTACGGCACATTGAACGTTTTTAAGATTAGCTCGCGGTCAGGAATCTATGAATTGGCTGGAAAGATGGAATCTCTCCGTTTGAGAATATTACGGCACATTGAACGTTTTTAAGATTAGCTCGCGGTCAGGAATCTATGAATTGGCTTAAAAGATGGAATCTCTCCGTTTGAGACTATTACGGCACACTGAACGTTTTTAAGATTAGCTCGCGAGGAGGAATCTATGTATTTGGCTGGAAAGATGGAATCTCTCCGTTTGAGAATTTTACGGCACATTGAACGTTTTTAAGATTAGCTCGCGGTCAGGAATCTATGAATTGGCTGGAAAGATGGAATCTCTCCGTTTTAGAATATTACGGCACATTGAACGTTTTTAAGATTAGCTCGCGGTCAGGAATCTATGAATTGGCTGGAAAGATGGAATCTCTCCTTTTGAGAATTTTACGGCACATTGAACGTTTTTAAGATTAGCTCGCGGTCAGGAATCTATGAATTGGCTGAAAAGATGGAATCTCTCCGTTTGAGACTTTTTACGGCACACTGAACGTTTTTAAGATTAGCTCGCGAGGAGGAATCTATGAATTGGCTGGAAAGATGGAATCTCTCCGTTTGAGAATTTTACGGCACATTGAACGTTTTTAAGATTAGCTCGCGGTCAGGAATCTATGAATTGGCTGAAAAGATGGAATCTCTCCGTTTGAGACTTTTACGGCACACTGAACGTTTTTAAGATTAGCTCGTGGTCAGGAATCTATGAATTGGCTGGAAAGATGGAAACTCTCCGTTTGAGAATTTTACGGCACATTGAACGTTTTTAAGATTAGCTCGCGGTCAGGAATCTATGAATTGGCTGAAAAGATGGAATCTCTCCGTTTGAGATTTTTACGGCACACTGAACGTTTTTAAGATTAGCTCGCGAGGAGGAATCTATGAATTGGCTGGAAAGATGGAATCTCTCCGTTTGAGAATTTTACGGCACATTGAACGTTTTTAAGATTAGCTCGCGGTCAGGAATCTATGAATTGGCTGAAAAGATGGAATCTCTCCGTTTGAGACTTTTACGGCACACTGAACGTTTTTAAGATTAGCTCGCGGTCAGGAATCTATGAATTGGCTGGAAAGATGGAATCTCTCCGTTTGAGAATTTTACGGCACATTGAACGTTTTTAAGATTAGCTCGCGGTCAGGAATCTATGAATTGGCTGGAAAGATGGAATCTCTCCGTTTGAGAATTTTACGGCACATTGAACGTTTTTAAGATTAGCTCGCGGTCAGGAATCTATGAATTGGCTGAAAAGATGGAATCTCTCCGTTTGAGATTTTTACGGCACACTGAACGTTTTTAAGATTAGCTCGCGAGGACGAATCTATGAATTGGCTGGAAAGATGGAATCTCTCCGTTTGAGAATTTTACGGCACATTGAACGTTTTTAAGATTAGCTCGCGGTCAGGAATCTATGAATTGGCTGAAAAGATGGAATCTCTCCGTTTGAGACTTTTACGGCACACTGAACGTTTTTAAGATTAGCTCGCGGTCAGGAATCTATGAATTGGCTGGAAAGATGGAATCTCTCCGTTTGAGAATTTTACGGCACATTGAACGTTTTTAAGATTAGCTCGCGGTCAGGAATCTATGAATTGGCTGAAAAGATGGAATCTCTCCGTTTGAGACTTTTACGGCACACTGAACGTTTTTAAGATTAGCTCGCGAGGAGGAATCTATGAATTGGCTGGAAAGATGGAATCTCTCCGTTTGAGACTTTTACGGCACACTGAACGTTTTTAAGATTAGCTCGCGAGGAGGAATCTATGAATTGGCTGGAAAGATGGAATCTCTCCGTTTGAGAATTTTACGGCACATTGAACGTTTTTAAGATTAGCTCGCGGTCAGGAATCTATGAATTGGCTGAAAAGATGGAATCTCTCCGTTTGAGACTTTTACGGCACACTGAACGTTTTTAAGATTAGCTCGCGAGGAGGAATCTATGAATTGGCTGGAAAGATGGAATCTCTCCGTTTGAGACTTTTACGGCACACTGAACGTTTTTAAGATTAGCTCGCGAGGAGGAATCTATGAATTGGCTGGAAAGATGGAATCTCTCCGTTTGAGAATTTTACGGCACATTGAACGTTTTTAAGATTAGCTCGCGGTCAGGAATCTATGAATTGGCTGGAAAGATGGAATCTCTCCTTTTGAGAATTTTACGGCACATTGAACGTTTTTAAGATTAGCTCGCGGTCAGGAATCTATGAATTGGCTGGAAAGATGGAATCTCTCCGTTTGAGAATATTACGGCACATTGAACGTTTTTAAGATTAGCTCGCGGTCAGGAATCTATGAATTGGCTGAAAAGATGGAATCTCTCCGTTTGAGATTTTTACGGCACACTGAACGTTTTTAAGATTAGCTCGCGAGGAGGAATCTATGAATTGGCTGGAAAGATGGAATCTCTCCGTTTGAGAATTTTACGGCACATTGAACGTTTTTAAGATTAGCTCGCGGTCAGGAATCTATGAATTGGCTGAAAAGATGGAATCTCTCCGTTTGAGACTTTTACGGCACACTGAACGTTTTTAAGATTAGCTCGTGGTCAGGAATCTATGAATTGGCTGGAAAGATGGAAACTCTCCGTTTGAGAATTTTACGGCACATTGAACGTTTTTAAGATTAGCTCGCGGTCAGGAATCTATGAATTGGCTGAAAAGATGGAATCTCTCCGTTTGAGATTTTTACGGCACACTGAACGTTTTTAAGATTAGCTCGCGAGGAGGAATCTATGAATTGGCTGGAAAGATGGAATCTCTCCGTTTGAGAATTTTACGGCACATTGAACGTTTTTAAGATTAGCTCGCGGTCAGGAATCTATGAATTGGCTGAAAAGATGGAATCTCTCCGTTTGAGACTTTTACGGCACACTGAACGTTTTTAAGATTAGCTCGCGGTCAGGAATCTATGAATTGGCTGGAAAGATGGAATCTCTCCGTTTGAGAATTTTACGGCACATTGAACGTTTTTAAGATTAGCTCGCGGTCAGGAATCTATGAATTGGCTGGAAAGATGGAATCTCTCCGTTTGAGAATTTTACGGCACATTGAACGTTTTTAAGATTAGCTCGCGGTCAGGAATCTATGAATTGGCTGAAAAGATGGAATCTCTCCGTTTGAGATTTTTACGGCACACTGAACGTTTTTAAGATTAGCTCGCGAGGAGGAATCTATGAATTGGCTGGAAAGATGGAATCTCTCCGTTTGAGAATTTTACGGCACATTGAACGTTTTTAAGATTAGCTCGCGGTCAGGAATCTATGAATTGGCTGAAAAGATGGAATCTCTCCGTTTGAGACTTTTACGGCACACTGAACGTTTTTAAGATTAGCTCGCGGTCAGGAATCTATGAATTGGCTGGAAAGATGGAATCTCTCCGTTTGAGAATTTTACGGCACATTGAACGTTTTTAAGATTAGCTCGCGGTCAGGAATCTATGAATTGGCTGAAAAGATGGAATCTCTCCGTTTGAGACTTTTACGGCACACTGAACGTTTTTAAGATTAGCTCGCGAGGAGGAATCTATGAATTGGCTGGAAAGATGGAATCTCTCCGTTTGAGACTTTTACGGCACACTGAACGTTTTTAAGATTAGCTCGCGAGGAGGAATCTATGAATTGGCTGGAAAGATGGAATCTCTCCGTTTGAGAATTTTACGGCACATTGAACGTTTTTAAGATTAGCTCGCGGTCAGGAATCTATGAATTGGCTGAAAAGATGAATCTCTCCGTTTGAGACTTTTACGGCACACTGAACGTTTTTAAGATTAGCTCGCGAGGAGGAATCTATGAATTGGCTGGAAAGATGGAATCTCTCCGTTTGAGACTTTTACGGCACACTGAACGTTTTTAAGATTAGCTCGCGAGGAGGAATCTATGAATTGGCTGGAAAGATGGAATCTCTCCGTTTGAGAATTTTACGGCACATTGAACGTTTTTAAGATTAGCTCGCGAGGAGGAATCTATGTATTTGGCTGGAAAGATGGAATCTCTCCGTTTGAGAATTTTACGGCACATTGAACGTTTTTAAGATTAGCTCGCGGTCAGGAATCTATGAATTGGCTGGAAAGATGGAATCTCTCCGTTTTAGAATATTACGGCACATTGAACGTTTTTAAGATTAGCTCGCGGTCAGGAATCTATGAATTGGCTGGAAAGATGGAATCTCTCCTTTTGAGAATTTTACGGCACATTGAACGTTTTTAAGATTAGCTCGCGGTCAGGAATCTATGAATTGGCTGAAAAGATGGAATCTCTCCGTTTGAGATTTTTACGGCACACTGAACGTTTTTAAGATTAGCTCGCGAGGAGGAATCTATGAATTGGCTGGAAAGATGGAATCTCTCCGTTTGAGAATTTTACGGCACATTGAACGTTTTTAAGATTAGCTCGCGGTCAGGAATCTATGAATTGGCTGAAAAGATGGAATCTCTCCGTTTGAGACTTTTACGGCACACTGAACGTTTTTAAGATTAGCTCGTGGTCAGGAATCTATGAATTGGCTGGAAAGATGGAAACTCTCCGTTTGAGAATTTTACGGCACATTGAACGTTTTTAAGATTAGCTCGCGGTCAGGAATCTATGAATTGGCTGAAAAGATGGAATCTCTCCGTTTGAGATTTTTTACGGCACACTGAACGTTTTTAAGATTAGCTCGCGAGGAGGAATCTATGAATTGGCTGGAAAGATGGAATCTCTCCGTTTGAGAATTTTACGGCACATTGAACGTTTTTAAGATTAGCTCGCGGTCAGGAATCTAAATTGGCTGAAAAGATGGAATCTCTCCGTTGAGACTTTTACGGCACACTGAACGTTTTTAAGATTAGCTCGCGGTCAGGAATCTATGAATTGGCTGGAAAGATGGAATCTCTCCGTTTGAGAATTTTACGGCACATTGAACGTTTTTAAGATTAGCTCGCGGTCAGGAATCTATGAATTGGCTGGAAAGATGGAATCTCTCCGTTTGAGAATTTTACGGCACATTGAACGTTTTTAAGATTAGCTCGCGGTCAGGAATCTATGAATTGGCTGAAAAGATGGAATCTCTCCGTTTGAGATTTTTACGGCACACTGAACGTTTTTAAGATTAGCTCGCGAGGAGGAATCTATGAATTGGCTGGAAAGATGGAATCTCTCCGTTTGAGAATTTTACGGCACATTGAACGTTTTTAAGATTAGCTCGCGGTCAGGAATCTATGAATTGGCTGAAAAGATGGAATCTCTCCGTTTGAGACTTTTACGGCACACTGAACGTTTTTAAGATTAGCTCGCGGTCAGGAATCTATGAATTGGCTGGAAAGATGGAATCTCTCCGTTTGAGAATTTTACGGCACATTGAACGTTTTTAAGATTAGCTCGCGGTCAGGAATCTATGAATTGGCTGAAAAGATGGAATCTCTCCGTTTGAGATTTTTACGGCACACTGAACGTTTTTAAGATTAGCTCGCGAGGAGGAATCTATGAATTGGCTGGAAAGATGGAATCTCTCCGTTTGAGAATTTTACGGCACATTGAACGTTTTTAAGATTAGCTCGCGGTCAGGAATCTATGAATTGGCTGAAAAGATGGAATCTCTCCGTTTGAGACTTTTACGGCACACTGAACGTTTTTAAGATTAGCTCGCGGTCAGGAATCTATGAATTGGCTGGAAAGATGGAATCTCTCCGTTTGAGAATTTTACGGCACATTGAACGTTTTTAAGATTAGCTCGCGGTCAGGAATCTATGAATTGGCTGAAAAGATGGAATCTCTCCGTTTGAGACTTTTACGGCACACTGAACGTTTTTAAGATTAGCTCGCGAGGAGGAATCTATGAATTGGCTGGAAAGATGGAATCTCTCCGTTTGAGACTTTTACGGCACACTGAACGTTTTTAAGATTAGCTCGCGAGGAGGAATCTATGAATTGGCTGGAAAGATGGAATCTCTCCGTTTGAGAATTTTACGGCACATTGAACGTTTTTAAGATTAGCTCGCGGTCAGGAATCTATGAATTGGCTGAAAAGATGGAATCTCTCCGTTTGAGACTTTTACGGCACACTGAACGTTTTTAAGATTAGCTCGCGAGGAGGAATCTATGAATTGGCTGGAAAGATGGAATCTCTCCGTTTGAGACTTTTACGGCACACTGAACGTTTTTAAGATTAGCTCGCGAGGAGGAATCTATGAATTGGCTGGAAAGATGGAATCTCTCCGTTTGAGAATTTTACGGCACATTGAACGTTTTTAAGATTAGCTCGCGAGTAGGAATCTATGTATTTGGCTGGAAAGATGGAATCTCTCCGTTTGAGAATTTTACGGCACATTGAACGTTTTTAAGATTAGCTCGCGGTCAGGAATCTATGAATTGGCTGAAAAGATGGAATCTCTCCGTTTGAGACTTTTACGGCACACTGAACGTTTTTAAGATTAGCTCGTGGTCAGGAATCTATGAATTGGCTGGAAAGATGGAAACTCTCCGTTTGAGAATTTTACGGCACATTGAACGTTTTTAAGATTAGCTCGCGGTCAGAATCTATGAATTGGCTGAAAAGATGGAATCTCTCCGTTTGAGATTTTTACGGCACACTGAACGTTTTTAAGATTAGCTCGCGAGGAGGAATCTATGAATTGGCTGGAAAGATGGAATCTCTCCGTTTGAGAATTTTACGGCACATTGAACGTTTTTAAGATTAGCTCGCGGTCAGGAATCTATGAATTGGCTGAAAAGATGGAATCTCTCCGTTTGAGACTTTTACGGCACACTGAACGTTTTTAAGATTAGCTCGCGGTCAGGAATCTATGAATTGGCTGGAAAGATGGAATCTCTCCGTTTGAGAATTTTACGGCACATTGAACGTTTTTAAGATTAGCTCGCGGTCAGGAATCTATGAATTGGCTGAAAGATGGAATCTCTCCGTTTGAGAATTTTACGGCACATTGAACGTTTTTAAGATTAGCTCGCGGTCAGGAATCTATGAATTGGCTGAAAAGATGGAATCTCTCCGTTTGAGATTTTACGGCACACTGAACGTTTTTAAGATTAGCTCGCGAGGAGGAATCTATGAATTGGCTGGAAAGATGGAATCTCTCCGTTTGAGAATTTTACGGCACATTGAACGTTTTTAAGATTAGCTCGCGGTCAGGAATCTATGAATTGGCTGAAAAGATGGAATCTCTCCGTTTGAGACTTTTTACGGCACACTGAACGTTTTTAAGATTAGCTCGCGGTCAGGAATCTATGAATTGGCTGGAAAGATGGAATCTCTCCGTTTGAGAATTTTACGGCACACTGAACGTTTTTAAGATTAGCTCGCGGTCAGGAATCTATGAATTGGCTGAAAAGATGGAATCTCTCCGTTTGAGACTTTTACGGCACACTGAACGTTTTTAAGATTAGCTCGCGAGGAGGAATCTATGAATTGGCTGGAAAGATGGAATCTCTCCGTTTGAGACTTTTACGGCACACTGAACGTTTTTAAGATTAGCTCGCGAGGAGGAATCTATGAATTGGCTGGAAAGATGGAATCTCTCCGTTTGAGAATTTTACGGCACATTGAACGTTTTTAAGATTAGCTCGCGGTCAGGAATCTATGAATTGGCTGAAAAGATGGAATCTCTCCGTTTGAGACTTTTACGGCACACTGAACGTTTTTAAGATTAGCTCGCGAGGAGGAATCTATGAATTGGCTGGAAAGATGGAATCTCTCCGTTTGAGACTTTTACGGCACACTGAACGTTTTAAGATTAGCTCGCGAGGAGGAATCTATGAATTGGCTGGAAAGATGGAATCTCTCCGTTTGAGAATTTTACGGCACATTGAACG